>CP092096.1:15107500-15320000 GCA_029203775.1 Neoneuromus ignobilis | reverse complement strand
AATATTTACAAAGTGATTATTAAAAGTATTCTATTATATGGAGCAGAAACGTAGTGCATAAGAAAAGTAAATACAAATGTAGTACTTATAGCTGATATCATTCGAGAATCTACAATAGAATATCTCTGAAGATAAAGTTAAAAACAATTCCATCAGGCAGATTAGAATATCAAAGCAAACAATTAACAATTATAGAAGATTAGAAGATTGATAATTAGTGTGGTATCGACAATTACAATGAATGACAGATGAGAAATTTACAAAACAAGTAATGAGATGAAATCTAGATACGGGAATAAGAAAAAAAGGTTGACTATCAAGAAGTTGATTTCATGGATCACAAAAAAAATTTGAGTACACTTATTCTGTTATAGGGAATAAGGAACAACAATCATGAATGTAATTTGGACTTTGAAATTTAATAATGAAACTTTGTTGTTATTAAATGTTAATAATTTTGCTTTAATAAAATAACATATTAATGTTATTTATAACAATATTATTAATATTTATTCGAGTTGTGTTGAAAATAATTGATGTTCTATTTAATACTTTCTATTTATTCTTAAAATTGTTTGTTTTCAAAATTAATATAAACTTTATTCAATAATACATATCATTTTTTAAACAGTTAAAACTCAAAATAAAATTAATATTGTCAAAGTAATTTACATTTTTTAAATGAAAAAAAAATTAGCGCATATGAATCAAATTTTTAATTTTCATCTGTGTGTTATATAAATGATAATTTTTATCATTGAAGTATTTTATATTTCAAAAATAATGTATATTCACTTAAAATATAAAACTAATATTCAGAAACTTTTTACTATTCGCTTAAATGAAAACCATGAACACATTTATGTTTTTTTTACATTTAAATTAAAAAAGTAGAAATTACGTTCATGTTAAATAGTTATATATTTTATCGTCAACTTTTTATTTGTTCACCAATTATTTTCTATTCGTTATTAAAAAATGCTTGCTAAACTAAAAAAGCTCAACGAAATGTATTTTTTTGTTTTACATTCTACATGTATGTTTGTAGATAGAAAATAATGTATGATAATTCACTTTCTTATATACTCATAATGTTTTCTTTATCATTTTCCTGTTCTGTGTTAAATCGGATGAACGTATTTGTCAAACCTGGATCATAGTAGTAAGACACGTAAAGGTACTTTGGAATTGACTTGTGAATTGATATGAGACGTACAATAGGGCTGAAGAGTGAAAAGGACTACTACAACTAGTAGCCTTCGATCGTGCTAATGTGTTTTCTGGCGTACGGATTGTACACACACATCTATCCGCCCACACATCCACATCCACGAATACACACACACACATTTTATAGTAGAGCTAAGGAGATTGTAAAAGGATGTGGAAGGATGAAAACAGGGCGAAGGTTATGAAAGGGAGAACCCGTCGACACGCGCCAACTTTGATTGATGACTTTCCGCGGAACCAAACATCTTGATTGTGAGAACGTGTCCTCCGTGTATTTCCCCCACATTACACCACACCACACATACGTACACACACACATAAACGTGTATATAATGCCCCCTGTATAATATTCGTCTTCGTTCGCCGGTTACTTATTTCGATGTATACAATTTACGTTCAATTTTATCATTTCCGACGAGCCTTGGTATTTTCTACTGGAAATAGTGACGTGAAACCTGTATTTCTAATTAAAACCGTGGATGAATTGTGTCGAGTTTCTGAATGAAACGGGTTTCTGCGTTTTCTCATGGCTTTCATAACATCTCATCTGTTTTACGACTTAGAGCTTCCATTCAGTATTATTAACTTGATGAGAATAAACAAATGTTTATTTTGAAAAGTGTTACGTTTAACTAATTTAATTATTTTCAATGCAGGATTCCTCTACGTTACGAAATTATATATATATATATATATATATATATATATATGTATATATATATATATATATATATATATATATACACGTATGTACGTTTGTTTTTATATATAAAATCTTTTATATGAATTCATTTTAAATCAAAACAGATATTATTACTTTCAGATTTAAATACATATACAACTTACAGAATACAACATGGAAACCTTATTAAATAACAATTTATTAAATCATATTTAATAAAACGTAGATTTTTTTATAATTTTTATTTATTATTCAGTATTCAATTTCTTTATTTATTTTATATAAATAACATTAAATTTACCTAAATATACTATATGAACAAAACATTATAAAGTTAATAAAAAATGTACTTTATATTTGATTCCATTAGTATAATTTTGCTTTGTTATAGAAATATAAATTTTTATGTCATAATTTTTATACACACACACACACACACACACACATATATATATATATATATATTATATCTTCTATGTTATAGATCTTATAGGTCCTTGACTTCTTTGACAATGCTAAACCAATAGTAATATTAAATCTGATTTGTAGATAAACATTTTGGTTTAAATCACAGACATTGAGTCTAGTTTTATATTTCGTGTTAATGAATTTAGTTGATTATATCTTCCCATTATATAATTGTAATATAAAAAGTATAATAATTATTTAGTAATGAGTAAATTAATTTATTTAAGTGTCAATGAAAAAATAAAACATTTAATGAAATTTATCATGTATATATATATATATATATATATATATATATATGATATGTAAGTGAAGTAATAATTAAAATTATTTTATTGAATTTGTTATACAAAACTCTTTCCTAAAATGTTCAATAATAATGTTGAAAATTTAATTAACTTTTTTAAATTGAATCAATTTAATCACAAGTGAAAACTTTTTAACAAGAGAAATAAAATTCTACTTATATACTGATTATTTTTTCGATTCGTAATATGCGATACAAAATGGTAATCATCACAAGTAAATGTAGCAGAACGGAACCACCTCCACTTCTTATTCCTTTATTAAAAAATATTTTTTAAAAAGTAACGATTTATCGAAAAAGAATAAAATCAAAGTTATAGAATTTCAATGTAAATAAGAATAAAACAATTAAAATCCGGTTAAGAGAAACACACAAAAAATAATTAATATCTTACAGACTGTGCGTACGCTTTGAAGTTCTGTAAAGATAATAGCAATTTTATTCAAGTAATGTTTAAAGTTGTTATTTTTATCGGACGAAAAGTTACTTCCTTTTTCACCGGTGTATCTTTTTATTTACTTTTATTTTAAAGGTATAAAATGGTGCTCGAGTATTATTTTTTGTAATATTTTTTTATAAAGTTACGAGTACAGAGATTTTTGTATGATATTATGAATATTTTTATTATGAAATAATTTTATTATATTGCTAAAATTGAATATTTTACTGTTCGTTAACATGTCGAGTACCTTAAATTTAAAACGAAACAATATTAAAAATGTATCAAATTAAATTAAAGTGTACATTGTAATAAAATTAAAAAAATTAAATTATTTTATAATATATATATATTATTCAGTTATAAATCTGATTTTTGAAAATAAATTCATATTATTTTAATTTAAAAAAATATACACATTTTCTCAGATAGATTTTAGATTTATATTTTTATTTTATTCATTGTTAAATTTAATATTTAAATAATTTTATTTATTTTTATAGAATTGAATTGTAATTTTTTTAAAAAATCATTCTCATAGAATGTATAATAGTAATATAAAAAAAAATATGCCAATGAAAATAAATTCTCTAGTTTTTTATGAAAAATTAATTACAAATATAAGTATTTTAATAAAAAATAATACATATATATAAATTTCACAGAATCCTTCCACAATCAGTTTCGAATCTTTTTCTTTTTTCATCACCCAATTCCACATGACGTCGACTAAACCCACCCACTTGAACTGTGTGAAGTGTAACTTGGCCGCCGCGAATCTCAATCTTTGCGCCGATCTGTCTCACGTGTCCCATCGGTGTGGCGTGGTGCTTTCGGCCTCTGACGGAGGCTGAGACCGGGTCAAACGTGTCGGGTCAGCAACAACGTAGAAGACGTACGACCCTTACCTCAAACTCTTGCTACGCCATCTCACACGCCTGAGTTTATTATTCTTGCGTTGATTTGCGCCGGTAGTTGCTGTTTTTTTTAATACCAGTATGTATGTATGTATGTCTTCTGTATGCATACATATATATATATATATATATATATATATATATATATATATATATATATATATATATAGTATCATTGTTTATTGTATCAGTGCATGTACCCTTTTTACTAGACTGTTGTGTCAAACATGCATTACCGATTGTGCGTATTTCGTACAATCCATTGCGTTCATGGGATAAAAACGTTTATGTTTGAATACACTAACGTAATCTGATCGAACAAATAGGTACTACCTTTTTTATCTAGTGGACTGTTGTTTGTGAAACGTGCTCCACTGTATTTGGCAAAGTTTTATTATATTTATATATACATACAAATATATATATATATATATATATATATATATATATATATATTTATTCATGTATGTAGAGTACATAAATTTATTTGCATATAAACAAGCTTTATTTATTTTTTACAAAATAAATTTTCTACAAAAAATAAATTCCTCGATTTCGATAAACATCTCTTGATCTAAATATTTTACATACATTCTCTTACGTGAATTCACACATACACATACAAACATATATTTATATATATATGATTGAAAAAATAATTTGTCTTAAAATATAATTAAATTATTTCAAAAAAGAATAAAATAAAATTTTAGATGATATTTTTCTGAACTTATTTATCTATAAATTATATGAATAATTTTCTCATAATCTAATAGTTAATAAATTATTTCAATTCTTTAAATAAATTCATTTTATGTATTTAAATTTACTTACTAATTATTAATCAAAGTGTTAAAATGGAAAAATAATATAATATGAATTCAAATACAATCGATTATACATTATTAAGAGAAATATTATTTTGTAAAAATGCATTTAAGAGATAAATTTAAATATTTATATAAAAATCAAAATAAGAAAAAAAAATGAATATTCCTTATAGTACATTTCACTAAAATCCTATTGACATTTAACAAACTTTTCATACTCAGTTATTTTCAGTGAAATCATTTAAAATATTTAACACAAAAATCCATTACACTTGATCATTGTTCATCCAAAAACATTACAGATTTTTTTGTATTCAAAAGTTTGTGTTCTTGGAGCAGATGTTATACAGCAGCTTATAGGTTTCTAGAAAAAGTAATAGCGTATTCTGTAAATGAGTGTCGAAACTGTCTCGTTCATCCATAACTATTCCCACTCATTCCAGATTTGACATAAAATGAAAGTTATTCTATTTTCATATTAAAGTCTCTCTTTTTCTTTCTTTATATATATATATATATATATATATATATATATATATATATATATATATATATGAGGATACATTCTGTTTATAAAAGATATGTACATAAAAGTGGCTAAAATATTTTTACACGTTTATATTACAGACAAAATTGAAATATAGTTATGATTTTTGTGAATAGTAAAATTGAGTACCGCATGAAATCGTAAAATCTGGGACCTGAAACAATAATATAGGTATTTACTGATATAGATATATACATATATATATATATATATATATATATATATATATATATATATACTCATGTTAATATTTATATAAAAATTAGTAATTCAATTTATTTTACGAAGAAAATTTTATTTTAAAATTCAATATATGACTTTTTAAAAGATTGTTATAAATAAAAATTTAATTGAGTAAAACATATTTGTGTAATAATATTTTATAAAAATATGTAATAAAATGTGTATTAATATTTTATATACCTTAAGATATATTACAATATAAAGAAATTTTAAAATTTTTATTATAAATAAAATGTCAAGTCGATGAAAAGTCAAAAGTATACATTGTTTCACTAAATAAAATTTGTGAGGTTATAGTAAGGAAAAAAAATAGCAAATAATAAAAACATTGTATAAATAAATGTGATGTGTAAATTATATTTCGTTTCATTGTACGAAGATAGAATTTTATATCCATATTAAACAACTTTGTTATAAAAATAACTCTCTTGATTCATACAAAGTAGTAGTTACTCATAAAATCCGTGACACTTTACATTTAAAGAAACATATAATTATATAGAGAGAACAATTACATAACTATTAGTTCTAACAACTAATTTTTAATTATAAAACAATTAAAATATAAAATAAGTATTAATATTAAATATTAAAATATTGAGGGTTTAATAAAAGTTACATTTAGATATACTTAAATTTGTACATTTTTAAATTCAGTAATGACATTTAATTAAAAATATTTTATTTGTATTTGTAAATTAATTGAATAATTTATATTTTTAAAAAAATGTAACAAAAATAAGTTTATAACGTAACTAAAACCCATTTTAACATATAGATGATCATTTTATTCTTTAAATATTTAATGATTATAAAAGTGATTATTTAAAATGATGAAATAATTATATATATATATATATATATATATATATATATATATATATATATATATTTACTAATTATCCTTTTAAATACATCTGTGAAATAATTATATTAAAATATATTTTATTTTATAAAAAAATGAAATTCTTGAACTTGTTGATCCAATTTTAATTATCTTAAAACATCTTCTAATTCAATAAACATTGTAAACACAATCGCGCGTATAAAAAAGTAAATATGTGCGAACGAGCTTAAAATCGAATTAACGTAATTTATTTTCAATTGTACGATACGTTGATGAAATTTAGCGTTCAGATTTTTTTTTACAATGTCAGGTATGATGTGCACTGCATCCGCAAATGTCGCCTGTATGGCATGCTTTGAATTTTTTCAATTAAAACATTTACGCCACACCTATCACGCCGATCAATCATTTTAATTACATCGTTAATTGGCTCCGCCAATATTTTACATTAATATCATGTTCATTTATACATGTCTGTATTCCATACGTATCAAAGAATTGTGTTATTTATTTCATCGTCACACAAAGGGATTGATTTAAAAACTAAAATGATTGACATATGAAAAACGAGTTAGTAGATTAAAGTTTTTTCCGATTTGAAATCAAATTTAAATGTTCAACTAATATCATATAGGTGTGCTTATTTATGTTAACATTTTTTGTACACCAGATTAAATATGTATGTATATGAATATATACATACATACATATATATATATATATATATATATATAATTTTTTTAGTAAAAAATATAATTAATCATTTTACATAAAATTGAATATTCATTAAAATGCTCCTCGAAAAAATATTTAAAAATTATTTTTAATCATTTGAATAATTACATATTTTTGCAAAAATATAAAACCATTTGCATTACTTATTAATATTTCATTCAATTTGCATTTCTTACAAAGTAACAGATTTATTTCCAAAAAGAATATCATAATTATTTAAAATAATAAATTATCACCAAACTCAATTTTATTTGAAAAATATTAGAAAGACAAACATATTCCATTAGTGAATATTTAGCAAAGAATCACAAACAGTATTAAAAAAATAAATATTCAAATCAGCATTCGCTATTACATTTTATATTTGAGATTGAAAAACGTAGTCGGTCCGTTATTCAACATTAACGTCTCCTACTTTACGATTGTATTCTCGAATCTTGGAGATTTTGTCTCGCGTTTCTTTTATACGATAGTAAAACATAAATAGAAAATGTAGTTTTAGCAATTTATAAACACGACGATTGTATTCGTATAAAGTAGACGTTGAATAATCTACAAACGTCACTGTGTTACACCGTCTCGTTGATGACTGACTCGCGTTCAATCCCGTCTCTTTTATTGTACGGATCCATAAAATTGAAGCAGATCTACTTTTAGGATAATATTGTGTATTATGGCGTACAGTTCACATATCTTGATCAAAACATATAGAAGTGTTTTTTAAATATATATATATATATATATATATATATATATATATATATATATATATATTCAAGTACAATACAAACAATATATTTTATTCTTTATTCAATATACCTAATATATTAACATAAATAAACAAAGTATCATATCATAAAATTCATGAAGGTGTTTATAATACATTTCTTTTCTTAGTTTTTTCTTGAGCATACATCAGTTTTATTTTTATAATTCTAATTATTTTGTAATTATGAATTATTAAAATGACATGTTTAAATTAGAGGAAAAATAAACAATGAGTGATGATAGATAAATTTATAAAATTTTACAGGAAAAGTGAATATTTTGTTTAAATATAATTAGCATTAAAATGACCATTTTAATGCATATCAAGAATTGAAAAAAGGTTTTTTTTATTAATCATAAAGATATATTTTATTAATATAATACATTCCATATATCAAAAGTCATATATACGAGGGTGGTCCTAGAAGTACCCGACCCAACAAAGAAAACACAAAAATTTTGGAAAAAAATATATTTATCTTTCAACATAATCTCCTTTCAGCTCTATACACTTTTCCCAGCGATATTCAGTAAGTTCGATACCCTTTTTATAATAATAACTGTCTTGCTCCTCAAAATACCCATTAACTGCCGACATCACTTCTTCAGCGTTGGAAAATCTTTGACCACTGAGCCATTTTTTCAAATTTGGGAACAGAAAATAATCCGAGGGGGCTAAATCTGGCGAATAGGGTGCATGAGGTAGAAATTCAAACTTTAATTCATTAATTTTGGCCATTGCAATAACGGATTTGTGAGCTGGTGCATTGTCTTGATGAAACAACACTTTCTTCTTAGCCAAATACGGCCGTTTTTGCTTGATTTCTTTGCTCAAACGTTGCAATAAATTCGCATAATACTCGCTGTTGATAGTTTTTCCTTTTTCAAGATAGTCAATGAAAATTTTTCCACGCGCATCCCAAAAAACTGACGCCATGACCTTGCCTGCAGAAGAAACGGTCTTCGCCTTCTTTGGAGCCGGTTCTCCCTTTTCAGTCCATTGTTTTGATTGTTCTTTTGTCTCGGGTGTGAAGTGATGGACCCATGTTTCATCCATGGTTATAAAACGGCGCAAAAATTCTGCTTTGTTGCTATGAAACTTCGCTAAACACTCAATTGAAACATCTTCACGACACTGTTTTTGCTCGAGTGTGAGCAAACGCGGCACCCATCTTACACACAGCTTTCTCATGTCCAAATTTTCAGATAATATGCGATGTACCGCACTTTTTGAAATGCCTACTATGTCTGCTAGCTCGCGCACTTTCAGTCGACGATCATCCAGTACCGCTTTGTGGATTTTCTTCACCATTTCTGGAGTCGTCACCTCATTTGGTCGACCACTGCGATGCTCGTCTTGGCAGCTCGTACGGCCTCATTTAAACTCTACTACCCAATATTTCACTGTTGTAAACGAAGGAGTAGACTCACCCAGAGTAGAATCCAGTTCAGCTTTTATATTGGTTGGGCTGAGGCCTTTCAAATAAAAATATTGTATCACGTAACGATGACCAATTTTCTCCATTTTTACAAATTCACTCAAACGTTCACTATTGATGGCTGCCAAACAAATACTAAACAACGTGGCGTGCTCAAACTTGAAACATATGCTTTATAGATTGTGTACTTTCTAATACAGTGATATTTTTCAAACAACTACCGCCATCTCTAGGTCAGGCCGGTTACTTATGGGACTACCCTCGT
Source organism: Neoneuromus ignobilis (assembly GCA_029203775.1). Taxonomy (NCBI): domain Eukaryota; kingdom Metazoa; phylum Arthropoda; class Insecta; order Megaloptera; family Corydalidae; genus Neoneuromus; species Neoneuromus ignobilis. Next base: position 15,310,283 of record CP092096.1, on the reverse strand, counting down.
AGAAGGATTAAAATAATAGTATAGGAAAAACTTCCATAATATTCTAATTGGACAGACCATATATAGTTTTAAATACTCTTTTAGTAAAAAAACTTCATAACATATGAGAATATTATTGATATAAATTATTATTTTCTCTGAATTCATCTCCTTCAAATACAAAAAAATATATATTTAACATTCAAAATTTTATAAATCGTTTGTAGAGATTAATTAAAACTAATGGAACTTATATTTTTAATTAAATAACATTAAAGTATTAAAAACTTTTTTTTCTGAACTTACTTTTGAATATTGCCTATGATATGTCTATATGTGTGTGTTATGTATATGAAAATATAATGAAATTTTTAAATTACACAAAAAATTTCACTACAGTGAATTCCTGCTATTGTATTAAGTATATTATAAACTTTGTTGATTTAACATGAATAATTCCTCGTAACGTGTTTGTGTCTATATATATATATATATATATATATATATATATATATATATATATATATAAATTATGCATTGCGTATGTAAAACAGAAGTTATCTTGTTAACAATAATATCGATTCTGTTCAAACAACACAACAATTTCCGTAGTATAAAACGACGGCATTAGATCATTTACAAGTCAACATTTAACATGAAAATACAACCTACGGACATTCCATGCAGAAGCATAAACAAAGCAAGCGACGTGCGGAAAGATGCATGCATACGTGTGTGCATTTAGCAACACAAATCCGCAATGCAGAGCCATATATTATTCACAAGAAAGCGACGCGTTCAGAATTCTCACCGACCGCCGTCGTACGCCAAGTGGTATGTAGAATAAGTCGTTGTCGTCACCGCGTTACTGTTTGCCGCCTACTCTTTTAAGCACTCGCTAACTCTTGAAAACATTAAACTCATGCAACCTCTTCATCCGTCGTCGCACACCAAGCCGTTTGACTCGTTGCCACTGGGTCTGCAACATGATGGTGTTGTATGCAGAAATTTAACCGCTGTATATGCGATTATAATCGTGTACCTCTAATGCTGTCGTGTGAATATTATAGCAACGCGAGGTAAAATCTGTTGAACATATTTTAACAGCTTACCAAAAATATCTACTAAAACGTTTATCTTGCTCTCAACTTTATAGTTTTCATAAACATTAAAGAATCTATTTCAAAAAAATAATTATTTTGTTTCCAATGATTTATAAACGAATAATTTCAATAAATATACGAGGGTCGTTTGATTAAATTTTTTTATTGTTTAATTTAATTAATTAAATTAAATTTTTCAATTTAGTTTTTCTTACTTTTTTACCATACTTATCAAACGACCCTTATATATATATATATATATATATATATATATATATATATTAACTAAATACCATTACAAACTAACAAACTTTTCAACAATTAATGCACATAATTTTAAGTCATAATTGTAGAACCATATTGAATTTGTGCGTGGGATGTAGTTCATTTCTTCAGTCATACCCACCACCACACATCACACACACACACACACACCTATTTGCTACTAGTTATGTAAATTTTCTGCGAAATGTCATTGAATATTTAAAGGTTTAATTCGCCCAGTAGTCATAACATGTTTTATAGCAAGTGAAGCAGATTGCCCCTCATTTCCCTCGAGATATTCGTTCGAGAAAAAGGAATGGTTCAATAAGTTCCTAGACGATACAGTATATGGATTTAACTGGAATGTAATATCGCGCGCCGGGACAAAAAATAAATTAGAGAGCTCATCTTAAATTTATCTTTTTTTCCATCGAAACTTGTTTGCTTGTTTATTTTTTTAGGAAATTATCGCGTTGATATAAAATACGGTAGATTTAGTTGATATACATTTTTATTTATCTTTCGTTTTTTGTACATTTTTTCGGAGTATAAATAAATAACAACTTTTTGACAAAGTAAACTATGTGGTGAGCTTAAAGTCCAATATATAAATATATATATATATATATATATATGTATGTTTGTATGTATTGTTTTATTTTGAGGTTAGTTTCTAATAAAAGTTATATCATTAAATTAAATTAAATTCCAGTTTAATTTATTTTTCAAAAAAGTCTGTAGAAAATAAAAATAAAATATAAACAAAGAATATTTATTATTTTTAAATATCAAGGTTTATTATTTTAAAATAAATGGAATAAATAAGTATTATTAAAATAACATTAAAAAAAATTAAAATTATAAACTGTAAAAATTTTTATCACTTTATAACGTTTTTTTTAAACAAAAAAGTGCATTGAACAAAAAAGATATTCTATTAATGGAAAAAGTATAATATCTTTTTGTTGATAAATACTTTTACTCTTTGTATTGTATATACAATAATTTATAAATTATTTCAAAATAAATTCATATTTCACAAAATTAAATATTTTTAATAACAAGACAAAAAGTCATATTTTATTATATATATATATTTCAAGTAGTAGTAAAAAATTTCTATAGACACGCCTTATTTCTTCCATCCATCCACCCTCCGTATCAAAGAACTACTAATCTTAAAACAACGTCACGAACAATGTGAAATAATATGCTCATTAACTCTTAAATGCTATTATTTTAAAATCAATTAATCATTTCAGTTATAATTAAATCTTGACGGTAAGACTGATAACTTTGCATAGAAAATGACAAATTTTCATCCGTCATCGAGACATGGAGTAATTTGTATACAAAATTATACGCTTGAAGAAAACACTATTTTGCTCACTTGGTTAACCACATTTTCTGTTATAACGAACGATATTCATTATATATATATATATATATATATATATATATTATATATATATATATAATTTATTTTGTAATAAAAAAGGAAATAATTTAAATATGTGTCTCGTTTTCTTAATATAAAGAAATGAATAGAAATGTCTAGATTAAAAAAGACTATAACATTAATTTTACCAGTGAAACTTTTTCCACAATGTTTATTCTTTTCTTAGGTAAAAAATAACAAAGTCAACACAAAACTAGACGAAAAAGCATTAGCTAGACAAACTGAAACTACTAGTGTTTTAAAATTAGTTTCAGTCTGCTAATTTCGTACGGTGTAAAGATTTGAATGTTTTAATAAATTCGCCGACAAAAAGTGCCTTATGTGTGAATGTTCCACTTGTTTAACATTAAATATTTTTCTCGTTATTCATACTATTTCATGCAATATTATTTTAAATAAAATCTAATAGTTTTCAGAACTGTAAAAGGTAAAATAATTATATAAAAATTGTTATATTTATTAGTACAATTTGTTTAAATACCATTGGTTCGTTGCTCATGTTAAGAAGACAATGACGCATTAAATAGTGAGTGACGAGGAAAAATGGGCTCGGCGACAGCGCGTTGAAAAATCACGCAGGTACAACATCGCAGATAACGCCTTACACGTGTTCCATGTGAATTATGATGACAAGATATTTCATTACCTGGCAATCGGGTGCAGGATATATGATCGTGTATGGTTCCTACCCTTTTAAAAAACACTTTCACACGTACACAACTGTTGTTTTTGTGAATAAACACACGCACATTTATACACACACACACACATACACACACATACATACATACATACATATATATATATATATATATATATATATATATAATGAAAAACATAACATTTAATTTTTTTATAAAACTAATTGTACATATTATTGTGGTGTGAAAGAAATTAAAATCTATTAAATATCACAATTAACCAAACATTTTGCATTAAATAAAAAGGCTAAAGATTTTTCTTTTTGTTATTTTTTTTAATACCTTATACTGTTGTACATTTAATTTTAAATGTTCTCTAAAATTACATTTTCATATTATGTATTGAAATATTTCATACATTTTTTTAATATATTTATTTAAAATTATATATTTTCTCAACTGAAATATTTTCTGTAACAAATTCTTTTATTAATAATTATAATTAAATAATATATCAATTATACCATTATTCCAACATATTAGAAATTTTCTTTTCTAAAAATATATATAAATTTTATTTAAGAAAACTTTTTTGATCCTAATAAGAAACTTGAAATAAAATAAAACTATGATAAAGAATGATTTTCAATATAAAATTAATATTTAATATAGAACATTGTTCTTGACGATAAAATATTTTTTTATATCATTATTATATTAAAAATGAATTTCAGAATTGAAATTTATATTTTTAATAAGTTCTATTTTAAAATTTATATGGCATTTATTTTATCTGTTATATTTGAAATATTAAATTTTATTTGAAATTTTGACTTTTAACGTGTTTATATGGACAGTACAATTGAATCTTGTGTGGTGTAATGAAAGAAGTTAACATGTTGTACACGTATATACTGTATAAAGAATTGAAACTATATAAAAAGTAACGTGAATGCAATAAATGGAATTCTAAATCTTTACGTCTTTTATGATTTGTTGGATTTAATATATCATTCTATAAAATGATTAGAGTACAATTTTATCGTTACGATAGGAAAGTAAATATTTATTATATATTTCTTAATTTTTAAAGATTTATATTAATTAATATAAAAATATTACTTTTTTAAAAATCAAGAATATTTACTTGAGATAATATTTGTTATATTTCTAATAACAATCTTTAATATAGTAGTTATTAAATATGAAATTTGTATGTAAATATATATTTATTTTTAAACTTGGCAAACAATCATAATCAAACTACAATAGAAAGGTTTTAGAGTAAATCCTATCAACAAACACTTTCTGTTTTAATCTAAACTCCATACGTAGATGTATACATATCCATACATAGAACTAAGTAAACAAAAAATGGATTTAGCCGAAAAAAAACTTTCAAAAATAAATGTAACGTACATAGACGCCTTAGCGTCGACCATGCAATATTGCCAAGTTCTGTTCCGAAGACACATTGATGATTGATGACTAAATACATTACGTGAGCATCGTAAGCGATGGATCAACTGTATGACCGGAACGTATCGTACGCAACAAGTAACTTACATATTTAATGCAATAAGAAATGAACAATGGCAGCTTGTATATGTTTTCACATGCAATATAGTTTATTTTTTCAATTTCGTATGAAAATTGAAATCAATCCACGTATATCTTTGAATGTAAACTTTTTATTATTTAAAATAAATAATGCTAGGATGTGATTGAATATCTTTTTCATAAAAATATCTAATATTTATTTTTTTCTGAAATAAATTTGTTAATTAATTAAATATTATTCAACAAATTAATGAACAATTATTTTATTTATACTTTATAAAATGTTTAAACTTTTAAACTTAGTACAAAAATTTTAAAAATATAAATAAATATTTATTTCTAAATTAGTTTGTATATGTTTATATATATATATATATATATATATATATATATATATATATATATATAAAATTCAAAAACTAAAAAAAATACCAAAAGCTCATATAAAAAATATAATCAAATAAAACCAATTCACACTTTCATTCCAGCACTCAATTTCACTTTCATCTCATCATAATCCTTACTACGCAGACAAATCGGCAAAACTTGTGAACATCTACCCCTTTTCTTATTTTCACCCTATTCGGTTGTATCATACTTAGGTGACGTTATACTTGTGCAAGAGGTAAAATAGAGGAATGAGAGACGAGTCGCTTGCTTGCCAGACACCTTCGAGAGGCGGCGCGACGGTGTTCGAGTGTACCCAACAGGTGTTTGCGCCCCTCGACAGCATTATTTAACATGTTGTTGTGTATATTTGCATGGCGAAAAGCCCCGACCGCCTAAAACAACAATATTAATTATTGCAAGAAAGTGACAGGTGTTCTGTGCATTCGTCATTCATTACAAAATGACTGATCGTTTTGTATTTAGCGGGTCGTTTCATTTGTCTGGTTCCTCTTCAGGTGACATGTTCGAGGAAACTGACGTGTAAATATATTATCTAATGTGTGTAATAGCTTTAAATATATGGCAGTTTTGTTGATTCAACTATGATATATTTATATTAATACTATATTTTTTAATTGATAAATAATTATGTAAAAACTTTTATCCAATTCAGTTAAACAGTTTATGGGACAACAGAATTTTCAATAATAATAAAAAGTTAAAGAACAAAAATTGATAAACTATACTCTCACACAAGTTTATTAATTAATTTTCATTAAACATTTCATAAATGAAATATAAATATTGTTTTGTTATGAAATGGGCAGAAAATGTCAGTTGACATTTAAAAAAATATTACTTGAAATACAGTATAAATCCATTTAAAGTCCATATTGAAAAATGAATCATTACAGAATAATGTGCATTTTAAAAAGCATTGGGAATCATTAAAAATCATGTATAAATTATGAACGGGGCTAGCAAAATGCATTTTACTGGATAATTGAAATGATTCAGCTTTTAAAACTTGAATCCATTCGCTTTTGACAAAACTTTTAATCTCTAACACACCACTTCCATGTGATATATATAAATATATATAAATTTCATTTTATTTATATATTTGTCAGTTAATATTTTTATTACATGCTAATGAGTATTAATAAAACTAAAATATAAAATCATATTTTTCATATAATATATTTTATGGATGAAACATTTGTTAAGTTAAAATATGTACATTTGTTCGAAGATGTAAAGTTTTATGAAATAAACTCTGTAATGTATAAAATTCTTTCAAATATCAATTTAATAAAATATTTGAAATTTTCCGTCAGAGGGATTCTTTTCAAATTGGCATATAAAAGTAGAATTAGTTTTATGAAATACATAAAGTCCTAAGAGTTTATATTATTTTAATAAAAAGAACAAGTCTTATTCACGCTTTATAACCCGAAGGAAAATATTTAAATATCTTAAAATTTACATTTATTTCTAAGAGAAAATAATTAGCAACATCGCTAAGGACTATTTAATATATATTTACAATTTTATAGATCACGCGCATTCAACACGCAGTCTCTGAAATACACATAGGCGTACCGACACCTCACACTTTATACACACTCATACACTGAAAGTCTTTTGACACATCTGATTATGGGGTGTCATAAACATGCTGTTAATTTTCATTTTATAGCGTCGTATAAAGAACACTTCGTCGCGTTCACGTCGACTTCTTTTACGCTACGGGAAATAAACGATCCTAAGATGCAAAGAAAAAAAGTAACGTTTACCTTCGAGCAGCCAGTTACAAAAAACCCACGGTCAAATTTAGTGGAGTTTTAAAAAAAGTCACGTAATGACGTTATTCGGATTCAATGGATGTTTTTTTTTATTATGAATTTCATGGATTCTATTTAAAGTTGAAATAAATAAGAGAAACGATCGTAATTCGAAATTGTTGTTTAATTTAAAAATCTGGTCATACAGATATTATGGAAGGGATTATATTTAATTTTATATAAATTCCATTCAAACAAATCTTATATTGTATATAATTGATTTTATTAAAAAAAATGTTTTTTATAATACAATTTTCCAAAGACAAGATTTTGAAATTAAATAAATCTATTTTTTTAAAAAATAATACTCCTAAATATTCTTTGAAAATGTATCATAATATTTATTTATAAAAAGTTTCATAGAATTATAATTATGATTTGTTTATAAAAAACAATATACATATTTCTTAGAAATGTTTTTATTAAAAATTACAAGAAATAATATATTCTATTTTTCCATAAATATAGTTTGTGTCCCATATAAATGATATTTGTGCAACGGAGTTCGTATAAATATTCAAAACAAATGTGTTTTTTTATTAAATTTACGATTTCCATGAATCGTAGTAACTTCCTCTTGGTTAACCTCAAACTGGCCATGAATTTTAACCCCCTCATGAATATCATTTATATAAATGTCGACCCTCTAGTATAAATCTCCAAAATTGATCGTAAAATTTGAGTACTCTTGTTAAAATATTAACAAGTATCCTAATGAGATTATTTTTGATTTCAATATAAAACAAACTAATTTAGAATGAATATTAAAAGACTTTTTTTATTGCTTACAATTGGTCATATCATAAAAATATTCCTGTTTGATAAATATGTTAAGCAACTAGAATTAAAAATCAATATTTTATTTGGTTTTAATAACAATTATAAAACTATTATTTATGAATCTAAATATAAATATTTATAATTATAAATTTAAAATATTTCAATAATATTTTACACTGCATACCAATAGATATTCTTGGTATTCTCTATTACTTTGAGTAGAATTTAATTATAAAATATTTCGTATTTATTATTAGGTAAAAAAGAAATTGAAAATATATTGAACTATTCTTTAAAAATACCAACATTATAGAATAAGACTAATATATATATATAAAGTTTCATCTATACATACATATAAAATCGCACATATATATATATATATATATATGTATTTAAGACTATGTGTTTATATACGTATGTGGGTATAGAATACCGAAAATTCTGACAGCATATTGTAGTGGAGTGTCGGTTTGCTTCAAATACAAACATACATACACACTCGTACCGCACACACATATACTTATATTCTCACCGACTTCATCGAAATAGTGCGGACCCCTGGACCCCTGCATAGGGCCGCGCGTTCGTTGCCTGCCTCTCACTTCGCCTCGTTCAAGGTGTTATCGATCGACGCCCGCCAGGCAAGCAGCTACGAAATGTGACTCAAAAACCCATTTTAACATGGTAATGTTATTTTGCGGCGTACTTAAGTGAATATACGTATATGAATACATGAAGAATATATAATGTCGTGGGATCCGATCTCTACACGTTTTAGTTGATTGTATAGAAAACCTCTGTCGTGTCGATTTGATCGACAGATGAATTAATTCGGTTTCGTGCGTCGTTCGTATTGTACATTTTAAGTATTTGTTGTTGTTGTTGTTACTAAAAGTCTGTTCTGTTTTCATACAAAGGCAAACGTTGTTTCAAAAATATAGAACCTACATACAACCTTTAAAATCCAATATATTTATAAATGATAAAAAATGTATTCGGTTAAAAAATCTTTTTGAACCTCTATACAAAATAATCAACAATTGAATAAAATCCAATAGTTTCAAACGAAATACAGGAAGAGTAATTATTATAAATTTGATAAAAAATTATATAAAATATATTTAAATAAAACATGTAAATTAAAAAATTTAGTTATTTAATATTTTCTAAAAAGGTACATCATTTCTAATTTCGATATTTAAGTTGAAAATTTAATATTATTTTAAATAATTTTTAATACAATTTTGATTGAAAAAATTATATTTCCAGAAATTGTTAAGTTATTTAAATATTTTAAATAATTTATATTTCATATAACATAATTATTGATTCTCCTCTTAGCTAATAGTAATTTTTCTACAAACTGTACTGTTTTAAATTATATTTTCTTCGACATAAACATACAATGCTATTTGCAATTATAAAAGTAGTATTTCGTATACTCTTTTTACTGGAAAAAATCGTCCTAGTTTTTTTTTACTAAGAATTCAGTGCACGGATTGCTTACGAAATGACTTTGTATATATGTATATTGCATTGGGGAGCGATTTTCATGGCAAAAATGTCATGTAATCGTTCTAAAATACCAAATGTGGACAGTCTTTTAATGTGAGTGTCCTCTGGTGTATATTTTTATTCCGCTCTATATATTTTCTTTACACATTTCCTTACATTTAGATTCTATTCGATATTTATAGAAATGCAGCACCTTCTGACAATTTATAGTTACTTCACGTTTAAATTTTTTACTTTGATATACATACATATTTATATATATATATATATATATATATATATATATATATATATATATATGTGATATATCAATTTGTATGCATGCAATTATAATAGATAAATATTTGAATGTCCTCATCTCACATACGACATCAACTTGTCAGTTCAATGACTGCTTCTGTCTAGATAAAATGCCAATAAGTAAGTGAGGGACATCAACATGCATAAGCTACATATCAAACTCAAATCATAATTCAACGGAATGGGATAATGTTTGGGGTGAGCGACGCGTTAAATTTACGGGTTTTGGACGTCCGTTCAATGAATAGGGTAGAGATTCACTGACTGGTTTGGTTGGATGGTCGGTCGGTTGGTCGGTGTGGCTGTGTATGCATATCACATCACTTCACTCCCTACCGTCAACCCTATTTCGATGGCGCTCCGACGCTGAATTATGACCCGACACACCTGCGTCTCACTCATTCCAACGACAATCGTTGTTGTCAAACGTATGATTAATAATCCATTTTGTACGACATTACATACATATTCTCTACCTGCGTACATACTTTTGGTAAATGTAGGAAATTTATTTTTAATTTGCAATTTTCAGTTGATTTGGAATTTTTTCGTAATTTTATAGAAAAACTCTCCTGCACATATATTAATGAAAAAGTTGATTTTTGTTTCAGACGAGTTTTGAGTTTGTTAATCTGATAATCATTACGTACACGTACTGTACTTTTTTCAAACTCAATTAAATTAATATTTGTCATTCAATTGGATATAAAAACATTTTAAACGATTTCGGATACCATTAAGTTTTTACAAAACTCTAAAAAGTAATACGAATTAATTACTAAAAAAATATCAAACAGTACAATTGTGTTCACTAATTAAATCATAATTAAATTGAATTTTTCTTGAAACGCAATTCCAAACAAATAATTTCTTCGAATAATTTATTTCCATAGTCGTAAATCGATTGCTTTTATTTAAATATTAATTAGATATTAAATACTGCAGTCATGCATAAATGCTATTATCTTTTTTATTACGAAACTCTAAAACTATATTTTTTTAACAGTCTCGACCATTTTCAGTTTATAACTCTTTAATAACCAAAGTTCAAATACACATACGCTCGTAATATAACATTGACTGTTCATCGATCGAAGTTTAAATTGTTTCTGCTCACCATCGAAGTTACTGTAGAAATAAACGACTTTCTGTCTCATTGACTACACATTGACCTCATACTTTACTGTCTATATCCATTATTACATGCAGATTATTCGAGATATTCTCATAAATTCAACCCGAAAAGAATCTAAAATTGGTCGATGTAGCTATTAATGAAATGGATTTCTTTCGATTTGTCTTCTATTTGCAGACGATTTTATTAACGAATTCGAATCAAAACTAGTATTCATCATTTCTACTTATGCATAAATCGGTAATTAATATAAGTACTTCACTAAAAACGAGTCAATTTGTTTTTTCGTTTATTATTATTCGACTCTAGAAAAATACTATTATAATTTACATTTTTAATAATTACAAGTTCGATTGATAATCATATATTTTATTAAAATATATTCTCATTAAAAATTCAATATTTTTCAGTTATTAAAAACCAACTTATAATTGTAGCAAAATAATAAAAATTTAAATTCTTTTTATATAGGGATTTAATTTTATTAATTATATATATATATATATATATTTTCAATGTTAATAACTTTTTATAAGACTCATTATAAAAAGTTATGTTTTAAAATATTTCCCAATTCATTTACACAAACTTTCACAACTGTTGAAACATTGATACGACTTTCAAATTAATGTTACATCGGAAGAACGAACTTACTGACGATTTTAAAATTTTACGAGAAAACTTCATACAAAGAGCTCGTAATTTTAACTTGTTTTATCGTGCAACGGTTTAGTTTCTAAACAATTACGACTGGCGTTTAATTTAATATATTGTACTAAATTCAAGTATGAAATACAATTTTGTAAGAAATTATATATACAGACACACACACACAAATATATACATACATATGTGTATGAGTGAGTGTGTATTTATCTATTGTTATATACATGTATATATATATATATATATGTGTGTGTGTGTGTGTATACATTCGTGTACAGTAAAAACTACCATTTCTAAAATGAAATAAAACTGAACTAACATCATTTCCTGTGTTCTATTTACATATTTTTATTATATTAATTTATGACTACATTTCCATGTTTTAAGATAGTTTATTTGTAGGAATGCACAATGATAGGTAATAAATCATACACTTCTATTATTATCCTTATATGTATTTTTGTCGATAACTGTTGAATAAATGATTGAAAACGTCGATACATAATAAAATTTTAACAATTCCAATAGTACAATAGTTTTATAGGGCACGATTATGATAGTCGTCTACTTTTTACTAACATTCTATCATATAATATATTGTACAAACAGTAGTAAGAATATATATATATATATATATATATATATATATGTATAGTCAGAATTGTATCTTTTTAATGAAATATCGTAAATGTAAGTCTGGTAAAGCCGGTATTTTTTTTAAATTTCAATTAAACTGTTTAAGTGACTTAATTTTTTATCTGATAAAATATTCTCAATTTACAAAAAGTGGTTAGTGAGTGATGAAAATTTCATTAAATAACATACTACAATTCAATTTAATTTACATGGTTAATATTTGTTTCAGAAATGTATATAGAACGAAGACAAATACAATTATAATCTGATTGCTCACTGTCGATAAGAATTAATGATATTTTTCAATATTAGACAAATCAAATTTTACTTTATCTTTATTTTTAGTTGTACCTTTGAGATTTCCATGAAATAAAAGTTTTCGTATTAAATTTTGGTCGTCGTATTTCAGTTGTTCAGGTTTTTTAACACAATAAATAATTCATCATATTGTCAAGATTATATCATACAAAATCCATTTTGTAAAAAATTCATATACAGTATTTTGTCAATCAAATTTGTATTTTATTCTTGTTAAAAATGAAAATTATCATATTGTAACATTTTTAATATAATTCAAATGTATAAAGTTTTCAAAAGTATTTTCTTTACAAAAGTTCATCAAGTTCGAAAAAACGTAATCTTTATTTAAAGTTACAAATGAATTACAAAAATAAAAAGAATTGTTTAATTATGTATATTAATTCGAGTATAAATAGGAACGACTGATTATTATTATGAATATTATAATTAAAGTTTTACATCATATACCTAATTCTAAAAACAGTTAATTGACATTTAATTATCATTTTGAAATAATTATACAGTAGACTTTCGAAAGAAAAATTTTACATTTTATATTGAAAGAATAATTAATAGATTCCAGGAATACATTTGAAATGCAAATTGTAATAAAAAAAACGTGATCTATATGAATAAAAAATATTTATTAACATTGTGCAGTTTATTATTTAATGTTATTTTTTGTTTGAACAACTATTTTCATTTTTATTTGAAAGTGACATTTTATTTTATTTTTACTAATTTTACACAATGTCAATAAACTAATTAACTTTTTAATTACAATATTAAAACCACGCAAACATATCTTTAATTGACGTTATAACATCATTAAAAATTACATTAATTAACATTTTATTCTATCAATTTTGTAAAATTTAAATAAAATTCAACATATATCATTCAAACATATCATTATTTTTCACATAAATACATTTTTAGTTTAGTTATTTTTATTCAATCAGCGTAAAATTCCTACATAAGCCACTAGAACCATTTGTTAATCCTAAAATGATGATCTATTGAAATTTTATATCATGAGTGAATTAAAAAGTTGAAAAATATTGATTTATTCTAAAAATTAAGTAGAGTTCGCAAAATACCGTAAGAAATAAAACCAAATAATTTGGAATTGTTATTGTAAAATGTACAACTTATAAAAGAACTGAATTGTAATATTGCGATTTGACATTTTAATAAAATGGTGATGATCCAAAACATAAAATATATAAAATTATAGATATTCTGATGAAACTTGTGCTTTAACAACATAATAAAATATCCATAAAAAATTCACTTGAGTATTCGGTAAAATATGAATAGAATTATTCATTATGGTCTGTTATAATTGGATCAGATTGATACAGTTAACATTTGAGACGACTAGATGAAGTATTGATTCAAAAACAGACATTATTTTTTTATAAAAAAAAGGAAACCATTTTCCTCCACAATAATACTAAGCCGGTTGTTATATCGTTGATCTGACAAACTTTAGTAGAGCTGCAATGGGAAGTCCTGCTACACTCAATGTACTATCCGGATATTACTTCATCGGACTTCTATTTATTTCATTGAGTAGAGCTTGAGTAATTCTTTGGAAGTATAAAAATGGATCGTTAATTTTTTTTTGTTCAAAGAGTAAGAACTTCTATCTTTTATCTGATTCATGTTAAAAGGCAATAAAAATTATTAGAATTTTTTTATTAAAAATTGTATTTTATGATATTTTAGAAATATTAATAAATAAAATAACTTAAAATTATGGAAATATCTGAAAATTTCTAATAAAATATATTTTTTATAAATTATACTGAAATTAATTAAAAAAATATTTGTTATATTGAAGTAGAATATTTATTTTATTGTATATTATTATTTTTCATTCCAACAGTTATCAAAAACATTTATTAAAAAATATTTACTATGGAGGGGATGGAACCTCAAATCTAAAACTCAAGTTTGAATAAATAAACCAATCAAACATCTGTTATTAGAAAAATTCTATTTAAGTATATCAGTAAAATATATTTTTATGTATATACTTATACGAGTATTAATACGTATTGTGTATGCGTAGATGAATGATAGATTTCTGTTAGTAAGTACTGTGTTCGTTGGAGTTTTATTGGGTGTTCGCAAATTCGAACTCGATGCATTTGACTTTCGGTTTTCAACCTCTTCTCACCTACTGCTCAGTCTTCATCCGCTATTTTACTGTTATGAGCAAAACTGTTTTTATATTTATATTAATCAATAGTAGATTAAATAAATTAAAAGTTTATAGACAGATATTTTAAATGAATTATCTCATTTATTTTAATTTTATAATATTGTCAGAATATATGCAGATATTATTTATATAAGATATATAAATATAAAACACTGAGATATAAAAACATTTTAAAATATTATTTCCATTCTTTACATTCTATACCTTTATGTAAAAACAAAGTTGTAAAAATGAAATATTAAAATGTATAAAACATTATTCTGTAGTATGTAAGTTTTAGATAGATATATACGTGTATATATATATATATATATATATATATATATATATATATATATATATATATATATATGTTGCAAGTACGTATGTATATTTAAAAACTTGACATATTACAAGACTGATCACCTAAAAGCGACATCTTCTAACGAACGCTCCGTAGTCCCTCGCAAAACACTTTACAAGTGTCACAAAAATAAACACGGGCTCATGAATCAACTCTGTTCTTTAATTTATCTACTCCATCCTTCCGTTATTCAACACGGCAGCAGTCGTCGTCGACGGCGAGCCAATGTCTGAAGCATTCGCGTTGTGTGTACTCCTTTACATCGTCGTCTAATTAAACCTTAACTACCGGTTTTATTCGCAACGACTTCTCATTGCAGTTCCTCCGTCGAGCTCTTCACTTTTTTATTCACGTATATACTAGCAGACACGTTGTCTCGAATTTGATGCTTTTTTTACGATTCCCTAGTATTTGTTTTATTATACGTATCGGAATCCACGTATCGAAACTTCACTTCAATGTTCACAGATCTGGCAAAATGTTGTATTTCTGGCGAGTATATATACTTCTAGTATTATCGCGTTCTTGTTTGATATCGTAATAAGGATTCGATTGAACGCGGTTGTTCGGTCCACGGGTTATATCTAGCCTATAAACTTTATTTGTTCATACTGATTAATGAGGAGACTTTTTATTTCCTTACGCAGTCCATTCATGAAATAAAAGTAAATATTAACGATGAATGAATTTATTTTCGTTTCTTAATCAATTTTTTATTTATACATATTATGCAGATCAAATTATTTGAAAAGATATAAAGAAGTTCTCGAAAAAATAATAAGTTTTTTATTAAGGTATACCATTTGTCGAAGCCAAACAAATTAAAATTCTTTAATTAAAATTTCCAGTTTGAAAATGAACACACTTTTTATTAAAAATTATCGATTGAGTTTTATTAATGATTCTAGTGGAATTTTGATATAAAGTGCATTATTTTGCTTTCAGCATAAAAACATTTTTATGCTTATTAAATTGTATTTTATATTTTAATACTCATATATTATATATATATATATATATATATATATATATATATATATAGGGTGATCCAAATGCGACGCCTAGATTTGTGTATTATTAAAAAGAAACAAAAGAACTATATACATGTTTCCCTATACACACGTTTCTTTTTAATAAAACACAAATGTAGGCGTCACATTTGGATGATCCAATATAAAAATATGATTCATTATATCCTTGATATAGAAACACTAATGTATGAATTCTAAAAAATACTAATTAATTATTGCATTAAATTAATGGAACTTTAATTAGCGTTTGACAGGGAATTAAATAAATTTAATTATATTTTTCAATAATTAAATAAATGTCATTTAACACATTAACCTATTTTATTTCTCACACTAGCATTATTTATATGAATATTCAATTATTTATAAAGGTTATCATTTTTTAAAAAACAATTATAAACATTTTATAAAACTTAATTTTATGCTTTAGAGTGTCTATTAGAAAAAAATAATATGTTAACTAATTATGAAAAATATCTATGTAATAATAAATATTTTTAATTAATTAATATTTTTACTTGTTATAATTATTATTTGGTAATATTGATTATTTCATACCATGAAGAAAAAAACATATTTCATTTTTATTCATCGATCAATCAATTAATGTATACAAATGTCAATTATGTTTGCGAACATTTAATTTTGTAATAGATTAATGTTACCGTTGATATATTTTTTTCATTTTGTGAGTAACGATTAATTACGACAGGGAAATATATTCATCTAGAACGTATTTCTCGAAAAGAAAGAATTGAAATAGAACAGTAACTTAATTCATACGAAAAGTTCAAGTAGTAATCTAAATAAGAATTTAGGTTTGCAGCACTAGCTAAATTCAGGTCAGCTCGCGTGTTTCAGCAGCTATGAATATGTATGTTTAATTAATGTGTATAATACAATTGAGCTGAGTTAATTGTTACGGAACTGTTGAACGTTATTTGTCAGATTGAATATCTGAAATAAAATCAGTTACTTACATCGTAGTCACGTGAAAAACAACACGTTTTCAACAAGAAGTCACATTTACATTTGACAGAACTAATTTCGTACCCCACTTAGATATTTTATTACAATTGTTTATCATGCGGTAATGTCAAACTTGCTAGTCGATGTATTATGCAGATGTGTTTTACGACAAATTATTTTTATTAATTTGACATTTTTGTATACTTATTTGTCATAGTTTTCGTTTTCAAGTTGATGTTTTTTTTAAAAAAATAATATAAGCAAATAAATATTAAGATCTAAAATTAAATTTAAAAAACATAATTTAAACTATATAAACTTTTTTAATTTTTTTATCTGGTGATTTTTTAAATATTTTACTAAAGATTATATAAATATATTATTTTTAATATTTGTTTGTTTTTTTTTAAAAAAAAAATATGAAATAATTTTCTAATAGTTTTATTATATTTGAAAATATATTAACTTGTTGGTTTTGAAAAAACAAATAACATCAAAACGAAGCGAAAAAGATCGGTAAAACGTTCCACTTTTACGTAGTGGTTACTATCCATTCCAGAACCACTATTAACCCCTTGCAATACGCGCCAACGCTCTCAATCAATGCCCCCAGCTCGGCGACGTAATGACCCGGCGAATTGTAAGTCGTCACCCTGTCATCCATCAGCGGTCTGAGGTCAGCTACCGATACCCTGAAACCATATACTGTTCCTATACCGATGAAGTTCTTCAGATATCATAATTTATTCCTGTCAAATTTTAAATTGTTTATATTTATGACTATCATAAAATCTACAAGTTTGGTTTTTATTTATAATTTTTGTTAATTTGTTTTTATTAGACTTTTAGAAACGTTTTTAAATTAAAATAAATATAGAATATAATAATGACATATAAAATTTTCCTTATAAATTATTATAAAAATATCTAGGAGAACATAAGTTCTAATTTTTATACAATAACTGAATTCTCATGAAAAAGAATTGGATTTATTCAAAACTTAGTATTAAATTTTAATTAATTTCAAATTGAAAACGATATTTATATAATTTATTCATATGGAATTTAATCGAAATTCATATTTATGTACTGTAAAAACACATGTGTCAAACCTTTTGCACACATACGAAAAACAATATCAAAATAAAACATTCTCACAAACTCTGTATCCATTAAATATTGATGTGAAACACGATACGTCTATAAACTTTGAATTGTTCTCCATCTACAAATATATATATATATATATATATATATATATATATATATATATATATATATATATATATACATATGTATGTATGTGAACACGAGGAATGAGTGTTGAACAAGATACGAACAATTGATGGGAACAAGTGGAAATCACCAACAAACATTAGATTCTCTACGATGCATAAGCATGAATGGACGATGGATATCTCCACCACAACTATTGCCGTCTGGGAATTATGCATGCTTGCATGCATGCCGGTGCCATCCATCACAGATCTGCAATGCGGCTCAGATTTATTATTCAACACTTCCGTTCTAAATATGTATCTTGGTAGTATGTTTTCGTGGATCTCTGAATTCAGACAACACGTGGATGTTTTGTTAGTATAGGTAAATAGGGTTGTAGGTTATACGCATATGTACATATATATATATATATATATATATATATATATATATATTTGTGTGTGTGTGTAGATATAAGAATCTATTGGTTACGTACACGTACACGGTTAAAGATAGAATAAGGGATTTTGCGTGTGTGTACGTATTTCTTGTACCATTCAATTCAACGAGACTCGCTTCAAGCTAAGGAATAATGTATGACGATTGCTATTTGCATTATTTTATATCCACGTGGAGATTTTCGTAGATAAAATATAGCAATTTTTTTGTTCACTTTATATTCGTGTAGAAGTAAATATAATGGTTTTGACTCGACGGTTTATTTTTTCTTTTGAAATGGAATTGTTGTTTCAGATAGATGACTTTTGTATTTACATATATATATATATATATATATATATATATATATATATATATATATATATATATATAAATTAATAAGTCTTTCTGAAATAAATTGTTGATCCAAATATCATAATCTCATCTTTACCAAAATGTTTATCATTTATGTTAAATTATATATACTTTTATATTATTAGAATGTTTTTTTATATTGTTAGATGAAGGATTCTCCCAAAACTTTTCATTTCAATCGATCTAATGCATTTCTCTTTCACTTCACACTGACAAATTCTCTAATATTTCTATCCTGATCTCTTTTTAGACATTTTCCAATCATTAATTTCCGCTGCTTATCAATAATATTTTCCTGCTAAATGACAAGTCTTCTTCCATTTCAAGCTATAAAATTTATAACTTTGGATTTCTCTCTAATCCATTATTTTTTTTATATTCACACGTGTATTTCAACATACATTTTTCCACACTTTTTCCACACTTTTTGTGTTATCTGAATTCACTAAATACTCTAACATTTAAATCCCATATTTTATTACCATAGATGAAAACAAACAAGACACGATTACAATTATTTTTTTCAATATAGAGGAATAGTTTACTTCATAATATAGAAATTTTGTCCAATCTTAATTTTATTGTCCTCATAACTTTAATTATAAATGTTTCATATGTGTTAATGAACTTTCTTAAATTCATAGAATTTTAAATTCTTCCATTTTAACTTCTTACATCTCTCTCTCTCTCTCTCTCTCTCTCTATATATATATATATATATATATATATATATATTAAAAAAAGAAAGAGAGAGAAATCATAGATAAATACAATTATATATAAAATCACTCAATATAAAAATTGTTATTCAAAGTTTGTTTTTTATTTCAATCATTCGTTTTTCAATAAAATACTGACGTATTTTGTTATTGAATCACAGCCAAAAACTCTAAGCACGTACTCTAAACAAAAAATAAGTAAATTATATATAAACTTCAACGCAACTTTGTTCAAAATACTCAGTGTCTAGACATTGAAAAAAATATATACATTATGTATCTGATTCATATAAATTGAGAATACAAAATTTAAACAAATAGCTTAAAAAATATTAACAGTGTAATTAAATTCTGTTCATTTTACGAAATAAATAATCAAAATATTGACCACTAAATCAAATAATGGTCATTAGTAATTCGTGGCTTCAAATTCAATGTGAATTTATTATTTTTATTTATGATTTATTAAATGTACACACACACACACACACATATATATATATATATATATATATATAGAGAGAGAGAGAGAGAGAGAGAGAGAGAGAGAGAGACATTATTAAATTATCACCAATTATTAATTAAATCAATTGTTATAAAATTTATTCCCATTTTTTTTTAATTTAAACAATACACCTATAGAAATTTGTATATTGGAATACGCAATGATAATAAAAATGTAAAATACAATTATCTCTATAGACAAATAAAAGAAATTGCTTCAAATCTCAGCAAAAAAAATTTCGCGGAATTGAATTTTAAAAATTAATTCTACTTTAGATCTATAGCGACAGGTTCGAAACATCTAGAGAATTAACAGAAAATAAATATATGTTCTCTTAACGTATAGATTTTTTTTCTAATGTTTTTTTCAAGAGAAAGCAAGTAAAATAATGTTTTTAATAAAAGTGATACAATTGGATTCGTAAATTATATTTTATTATCACACAATTTCATACACAGTATTTTTAAATAAACATTGTATGAAAATAATATGTTTTTGATGTACTAAATTTCAGATATTTGTGAAATATATTTTTTATTTTATATCGTACACTCAAAAATATATAAAATAAGTAAATTTAAATCGTTTTTTTAAATCAATTATTTATCTTTTTGAATTTATATAAACAATTTTAAATATTTAAAAATTATCGATCTAAAAAAATCAAACAAATTTCTCTAGAGCAAAATAATAAAATGTATAATACCATACAAAGACATTTTATTCTAAAACAATTTTCGTACATAATATCTGTCCACCTAAACTGTTGTATTGAAGAAGTAATTTAAGCCCAAATAAAAAAAATGTCGCAATATACGTTTATGTTTAAGGCGTATAAATGAAATAACACAAACGGTGAGTGTATTTAATGCGAAAAGTTTTATTATTTCATATTATCGTTGTAAACTAACCGAGTTCTGTAACGATTTAACGATCTTACATTCGTTTTTACAAATATATATATATATATATATATATATATATATATATATATATATATATATACTCTGTATAAATTTATGTGTGTGTATGTACGTGTAAAGCGGCTTGTAACTTTTTATGTTCAAACAGCTATAGTATTTCCTCGAACATGTTCGAACGATCAATATAATGTGTATAAATATATTATTCACAAATGTCAAATATTAATGGTCCTTAAAATCTTATATGTTTTCATGTCTCGCGTGAAATTATATATATATATATATATATATATATATATATATAGCTGTTAAAAAATATAAAGCGTATTTTAAACTATTTTATGTTTTTCTAGATTTAAGAATAGAATTAAAAATACCTTAATAAAAATGTTTTATAATTCCTAAAACTATATAATGAATTGTTTACTTGATATCAGTCGTGTAAGAATTGATTAAAAATATTTTCTTCGTTTAAAAAATTTACATTAATTCAAATTAATCATATTTAAGCACATGATTATATTTTCCAGATTATTATTAAATAATTAATATGCTCTAAAATATTTTGTAGTTTGTTATTTTTTTTCTGCTGACACTTTTTCAAAATGATTAAAAAAATAAATATGACAAGTGTATAGAAAAATATTGTAAAAATAATCTCATTATTATTCTATAAAAAGTTTTTTTTAAAATAAAAAATTCGTCGACTGTTAGAGATATAAAAAACGATAAAATGCTTACTTCTAAAGTTTTTTTTAATGACAAGAAGTAAAAAAGTTTCATTCGACACAACAATTATTCAGTGTATGAGAGAAGAGTGTGTTATATATATGACTAAAAATGTGACGAACATAAAAAGTTCATCCGACGTCATCGTCCAGCCATTCAATGATCTTTTCTCTACGACGACATTGAGATTTAAGAGAAGACCTCATACGAACCAAGTCAACCATATCATTATGATATTTTAATGATCGCTATAAGCTCAGCCGACACGAAATGAAATCAAATTATCACTTCGAACATTTCGGACGTACGGAATAGGAAAACTTGAGTAGATGATGATGCGAGGTGACGGTGTATAAAATAATCGTAGGGTTTTCGTGAAACTGGCTTCAAATAACAATATTTTATATGAGAGAAACGGGTGAGGAATTCCGACCGACAGTAACGTAACAGTCGGGGGTTCGACGTGGTGGTTATGTTCAAATGTATGAGTCTTCCACTACAAGAATGACTAGTATGTGTGTATGTACTTACTATTCGGTATGTGTTTTTTCCAATCCTCGCGTATTTCCATCGTTGTTGTTTGCGTTGACTTCAGTAGTCGTAACAGTCGAGTGTTTTTTTTCATCGATGAGTGAGAAAGAAAATATTTTGAATTTGATAATGGGTTTTCTACTCGAAATACATGTATTGTCTATTAACAAGTAAATTTGGAAACATACATTCCTATTTTTATTACACGAATATAACGTTTGCGTTTAGAATTTAATGCAAAAATGAAAAAGACGAGGTAAATACGTTGTGTGTTATTTTTAATAGCAAATAGAGTGATATTAATAAAAAAGACTTGTGCTTGTTGGGAAAAAACGCGTACTGTTTTTTACTGAAAAATCGTAATGGAAATATATTTCGAAATTGAGGCACGTCGACGGATGATAATAAAAAAAATCGAAATCTATATTTCACAACTAGAAATGAAATATTTATTAGATGCTTACGCTTGGTAAATATTTTAAATTGTTTCTCATTTATATATATCATTATTTCAAGTAATTAGTAATATTCATTTATAACGAATTGAAATTATTGATATTTTCGAAAAGTAAAATGGTGGAAAAATATTTAAATTACACTCTCTTATTTCAATCGTATTTTTTTTCGGTAAAATCTCAAATCATATTTCTTTGGAAATATTTTAAATCTTTATCGTTAAATTTTAATACTATATTTCGAGTTAATATTCAAGAAAAAATATGTACTTTACAATAAATATATACATATAATACTTAATTAATATAAATACTTTTCATTTTCTTCTTTCTTTTGTAATTAAAGTTATTAAATTAAATTTGTTAAAAAAATAATGACAACTTAATTTGTATAGATAAATTTTTGTGTCTTTCTAAATTCATTCCATTTTTTCTAATTATATATTTTAATAAGTTAGTTTCTTATAAATGAATGATTATAAAATGTAATAGTAATTAATATTGCATTATTATTTTATAAGAATATTTTTTATATAAAGTATTATTTCAAAAAAATACAACTAAGTTGGAATTCATCTATAAACAAATTTTATTGACATTGACATAGTACTATATCATCATTTCAAAGTATTATGAACTGCAGTGTATGCTTATATATATATATATATATATATATATATATATATATATATATATATATATTACGTATGTATATATACACACATATCAGAATTCAGTCTCAAGTTTGACTGAGGACCCCGTTTCTGAAAACGGGCAGCACGGTGCTCAGAGGGAGATCTTTGGATGAATAAATAAATAACCAGAAATATGTATCTTGTACACACATTTATATATATATATATATATATATATATATATATATATATATATATATATATATATAGCGTTCATATGGCCCACGTATGTGTTTGCAGTAAATCAAACGAAAGAGAGCATCGTTATGTTTTTATTTTCTTAGGGATATTTGTTTGGAATATCTATGAGATCGTATATTCGAGATAACGTATCGTTAAAATATAAATCTGGGGATCGTGCTCGAGATGTTTTTGTTCCGCTTTCGACACGCTTTGCTTGTGTTTCTCGTCCATTTTTTACGACCACCTCGATGGTGTATATCGTGTGCGCGCCTCCGATTCTTGTTGATTTTTTTATTGGATTTTTGCAAACAATATGTCTTAGTCCCTCATAGTATCGGTTTAAAACTTTTATAACATCTAATTGAATGCCGTTCGTTATTCATACTAACAGTTCAGTGTATAACGAAAAAATATTATGAATTGGTAAGTGACGTTAATTTATAATCGTTTTTAATTAATGAATTATCAAGTTAATAAAACAATGTGTTTATTTATTATCACATTTTTTATTTATCGAATGAAAATAAATTTGGAATTGAAAAAATGAAAATATTTTTTTTCAAAACAATGATTGTAAAATGGTAATAACGAAATATTTGTTTTACATTTTTTGAAACACGTTTAAAATGATTAAATGTAATATTTAAACTGTTCCAGCTTCTACAAGCCGTAGAGGTATTTTAAAATAATTGGTTACATCAAATTCATGACCTTTTGAATAAGAAATGATTATCATTAGTAAAATAGCTTTTACTTTTGACATATCACGGAACGAACTATGAAGTTTCGAGATATAACTTGTACAACTGTTGATTCAATCATAGTTTTATATAATATTAAACATTATAATAAATGTTATTTTAAGTGAAACAATTATTTCTAGAATTCGCTTCTTTAGTTAAAAATTAAAAAAGCAATTTCTCAGAATATTCATATTTATTTATATTGATTTTTTTGTAAATATGTACTTAATATTATTTTTAATACACAAACACAATATATATATATATATATATATATATATATATATATATGTATAGTCTGGAATAATTACTATAATATGTACTTGGTCCAATTTATTTGATTCAAAAAATAATACAAAAATCTATGGTCGTATTTTCTAAAAAATAAGTTTTTCTAATATAACTAAAGTTTCAATCTATTAACGATTAATCTTATAAAAGACCAGAAAAATAGTTTACTGGCATAAAATAGTTGTTATGGTCTAGAAAGTTTAATCTCGAAACAAAAATTCAATTAAAAAATAAATATTTTCATTAAAAAAATCTTACATATTGCTAGATTAATAAGTAAAGAATATTTATAAAAATAGTTGAGTCGATATTTAAAAATACAAATAGTAGATAATCTATTGTATGTATAACTCGCACACATTTATATATATATATATATATTCACAAAATTTGAAATTTAATTAAACTGAATATTACATTTCCAAAGAATTTGTTTGAAAATCATATATAATGAATTTTAAATAAAAACGCCACCTGCAATAACAGAACGAAAAAAAAATAGTATCAAGCGCAAAAAACCCTGCCACAGAATAACACAATCGTCTAGAGTGTAATATTTGTGTTATATAATTTGCCATGATTCATGCACAAGTATGTAAGATGGTGCTACGAGACGTACGACTCGAATAAAAAGAAAATCCCGTGAACCGAATGTGCCAACGTAGGAGGTAAACACGAGACTATATAAGGCGATGTTGAATCGCCGCTACCAGATGTGCTAAGAAAGGTGGAAAATAAGAATATGAAAATGTAAAATAAGATAGAAGATCAGAACGATGGGCGACGGCGACTTGCTACACGCTGTATTGGTGCTGCTGCCTCGACACAGCTGCCTCTACCACTGTACGACGCCGACGACGACAACGACGACGACTCGGGTACCAAATCGTCGTGTTGTATGCAGTAGCTATTACAGAAAATGTAATTTTCCACAGATTTGATTTGATCATTTTCAGAAGTCTCCTCCGTCGTGAAACTTGTAATTTGATTTGATTTTATATGCATGACTTTCGAGGCTTTAACGCGTTTCGTTCGTAATTAGATCACAGGGTGAAATTTTTTTTGGCGAATGTGAATTTAAATTTTATTGAGTAGGATGTAGAGATAACTGATAAGTTCCCTATGCATTATATATATATATATATATATATATATATATATATATATATATATATACTCTACCTTGTTGTTTATTTAAGAAAAATATATATACATGTGCGTATTAAATCATATCAAGATTCATTAAAATAAATTGATTTTTAATTCAATTTAAAACGAATCAAAATAAGCTTATTTAGAAATCATAAATTAGACTATTTATAAAACATATTCATTATATATATATATATATATATATATATATATATATATATATTTGATTGAAATAGCATAGACTGAAAATAGTCCGGTTATTAAACCCGTTAGTAAAACACGTACACGTTCGTTAATACACAATATAATTTTTAATATGACTATTAAGCGCATGTTTGAAACTTTGCCATATGCACCAAATGTTCAACATATTTTTGTACATATATTATCCACTTTAAGTGACTGAATAAACAGAGCTATAATTAAGGGAAATATCAACTTTTTCTTTGAAATTATATCCAGCGCAATATGTTTAGATAGTAAATTAAAAATTTTATACAACTTTAGATAATATAAATGTTTTACTATTATTAATTTTTTTAAAGTTAAGTTTATTATCATAAATAATTCCTAATACTAGTTTTAAACTCCATTTTAATATTTAAGTTATTTTTTCTTTTTTAACAAAACAAATATATTTCTTGATTTATTATCGTAGCTTTTTAAAAAATCTTCTAACTGTCACTTTAAATTTAGTGTGTTATTTATTATATTTTAAGACTGATTTTTAACTCGACAGCAATTTTCAATTAAATTTTCTTATTATTTAATATCATAATTTTATTTTCAATTCATAATGGAACTTGAATTTCTATTTTTTTTAAAAAAAAGATCAGTTTTTAAAAATCCCTTTATTAATTAAATGATTTGAGGACTATTATATATATATATATATATATATATATATATATATATATATATATATATATATATATATATATGATATTGAAATACATACTTTTGATTTAAAATCATGCTTCTTTATTTTCTTGTATTAAAATAAATTAGTGATTGTATTATTTTCGTTCGAGTGTATTTTGTAAACAAATTTAATTAAAACTGGATCTATTATCTTTCTTTCTAAAAGCATTCGAAGTAAATGAAATGTGTTTGGTATTGAATTTAAAAATACATGTGTGTATCGACTTCACAATGCGGTTTTCCAAAAACCTATTGTATTATCGTCGCGCGACAATTCCGAATAGCCTTGTTCTTCGTTCGGTATTAAAAGCGAGCCTAAAATTGCTTGCCGTATCCACGACACTAGTTTCACGAAAGTTTGAAAACAGTGTGTATGTGTGTGCGGCGCCGAGTTCGTCCCGGCAACTCGGTGCGGTAAGTACATAATTGAATAATGCATTAGATGTAATTTGTTAACTAAATGTTTCCCTAATATCGTTCTGGCAGATCAACAAGTGTTTACTTCGCAGGAGGCGGATTCAATTATCGGTCTTTTAACGAAAATGTGAACACTTTTAAACGCTGCTACGTATAACTCCAGTTCTGTCACACCGCATGACCCAATTAGTTAATCGAGTTTGCACAAAATGTTACAGGAGAACGGTCATTTCATATTTGTTTTAAATTGGTTCGAGAATCGTTCGACGTTTCGATGTTAGGTTAAATTTAGTTAAAAGTAAGTTAAATAGTAAGTAATAAGTATTTAAATTGTTTCGTTATTAGAAAAGAATATGGCAGGTACATTTATTCGAACTAAAATAACACGATTTAATAATAATGTGAAATATTTACATAGCAAATAGAGAAAAATTATTCTATATATGATTTTTTTATTTGAAGACATAAACTTTGAAAGAAAATTTAATAAATCAATATGATTTTATTAGAATAAAAAAAATATAATAATTATTGAAAATTTATAAATAATTTCGAAAATAAAAACTTAATTTATATAATAAATTACACGCTTAATATATTTAATAGCTTCAATTGAAAAGGAACAAAATTTCGATAAAAATTCAAATAAATCGTTGAATAATAATGCGATATTTCACGTTCAGACAATAAAAATAAAGCAATCGATCGACACGTTAAATAACAAACTCCAATAACGGAACCAGAACGTAAATTCCTTATGAGTCAATAAGAATTTCTTCGGCACAGATTAGACAAGCATTTGTAAACGTTAGACTGAAATAACGCATACCAAAGCTGGGAGAGCTAACAAACACTGGACTGACATACTTGGACGTTACACGTTTTCTAGACATTTAGAGACGGTTTATTGTCTTTTCAGTATTGACGTTCGCAGAAACAACTCACACCTATCTTACAAATCAATGCACTCTTTCATTGCTACAATATTTTTTTATTGTAGTTTGAAAATTTAACAGATACAAATTTATTTCAATATTGGCTTTTTTATTACTTATTTATTTTTTCTCAATTAAGAGATGAAAACGTAATCTCTAATATGAAATGTTATTTATTTATTATCTAATGTACTATAAATAATTAAAAAAAAATACCAAAATATTATTAAAACTTACAGTTATAATCCTATTCGAATTTAACTACTTTATAAATTTGTATTTACTATTTAACCAGTTAACTGTTTCGACCTTGTTGGAAAATGTGTCCCCTACGTGCGTCGTACAAATTAACCGATGACGAATATATTCGTCAAACCCAGAGTATGTTTGATATGAAATTAGGTTACAATGAAATGACTTTAATATTTTTATTTCGTTATTTATTTCATGTACATTTATTCATTTATTTATATTAACATAAATAGGAACCAAAAACATCAAAAATAAATTTCTTACTTTAATTTTTTGTGACAGAATGGAATTCAGCAAAACATGGTACAATGCATAAGGCAACTTCACAAGTTGAACACCAATATCGCGATTCTTTTCTAATGTTATTTTTAAAACAATGTACACACCTTCGTGTAGGTGTGGCTTTAGAAGTGGAGGGTATATAGTCAGGGAAATGTTGCCCGATTAGACGGGTAGAATAAGATTTTGCTCGTCGACTTACTGTTGGTGTTACACTCTGAATTGGATATGACTCAATTGTTTGTTCAATGCACTCCAATAAGAAATTTACTCGCGGCAATTTTCCTTTATTACTCTTATATAATATAAATGAATTTAGGCAAATAATATCTAAAAAATGAAGAAACTCATCGAAAATCCTCATCCCGTTTTTTATTACGATCGAAAGAATCCTCATCCCGTTTTTTATCACCAGACGCGCCACTGATTGCACAGTCTAAAACAATATATGAATCCGTAATTGCTTCAGTGATGACTAATGAAAGACAACGATACATTTATGAAAAATAATTCATACTATATCTGTTTTATTTTCTATAATAATTATTTATAAATTTTTATTAGTTCTTTTTATTTCGACATGGCCTCAAAATATTCCAAATTCTTGCAGTTTAGGAATATATTTTAGTTTTAACTAAAATTGCAAAATCAACTGCCAATGGTCACTACTGAAGACGCATGACGAATATATTCGTCATAACACAAAATTTTACAATTTTTTTATGACGAATATCTTGGTCATAAACAGTTAACTGGTTAAGCTATTTTTACGAGCAAGGCAAATTTTATATTATATCAAAATAAAGACCAATATTCCTCTATATTTGAGAAAAAAGTTATTTTACCAATCCATCTTACCTATTTTCACATACGGTAGTGAAACGCAGGTCTTCAATATCAAAATGATTCAGCAACTAAACTCAATATCGAGAAACATAAAAATATGATTTAGAATTAAAACGTTGAAATAAACGTTAAAAATAAACAAAGACTAGTCATATATCAAGATGAGATGACCATCGTTAGATAATAGAAGTTACTGATTGAGAATCCAAAATTGTAAATAGATTAAAAACAGATTAATGGATATATAGGAAGGATTCATAGATATATAAAATGGAAGAAAAAGGCATTCATGCAACAGTGGATAAAATAAGGCTGAAGATTTATATATATATATATATATATATATATATATATATATAATTTATGGAACTATTTATTGAAAATAAATATATTTTTAAAATATAAGAATCCAATTCTGGTATTTCTAAATTTTTTCTCTTATTGTACTTAGTAAACGTCATTAAACATATATCGTTTTCAAACAGTAATTTCTCGACATATAACATATGTTATTGTCGCTGCTGTTTATTGCTGACCTTGTAATGCCAGTGAAGCAAAGATACGACCTACCAACCAACAACAATAAGCAATACAACACAAACAGCCACGTTCGTTCGTCCATTTTCTCTTGCTTTTGTCACATTGTACAATGTTAATTAAGATATACACAACATTCCTCCATACTCCAACCGTTCATGACAAACCGAAAATTATTATTGAAGTTTATAAGTGTTTATTTCTACATGTATATATATATATATATATATATATATATATATATATATATATATATATATATATATTTGTGTGTATATATAACAATACTCAATTATTTTCGATTGCCTACACATATTATTACATATGTTTAACTTTAAAAACACATCCTGAAATTCTGTTGTACATTCATGCATGTTTATATCAGTAAAATAATTATTTTCAACTACAAACTTGAAATTTTTGTATTTAATATTATCAAAATAATTATTAAGCTTTTAGATGTATATTTAATATTATTTCTGATTTTAAGTTAACATTTTACACTAAAGTATTTATCTTTAATATTGATTTATTAGAAATACACTTTTTAATAAAATAAAACTCCTCTAATAATTTTTCTTTATAAATATATTTTTACTCATTTTAAAACTTATTTTTATGTTTATTTTTTTGATAGTGAAGTTTAATTTTAAATTCGAAAATTACAATTTTGAAGCTATTTTTTTCATTTATATATTTTTAATATAACAAAAAAGTACATATTGGTGATTAAAAATATATGAATACCAAAACAGTTCGAAAATTTCCAATTCAATCTAAATATAAAAACAAGTTTAAGAAGTAATGTTAAATAAAAGAAAAGAGAGTTATAATTTTATCTAATTAAAATCGTAGTCAGATTAAAAGATGCATACTTAAAGTTGTTAAAGATGTAACTAGTTTTGTTATAAAATCCTTTAGGATAGAAAACGTTTATACTGATTTAAATACGTTTATATATATATATATATATATATATATATATATATATATATATATATATATAAATGTGTTTGTATAGAGCGAGACATTTCCACTTAACGACATTTGAAGATTTGATAAAACATCTGAGATGAGATCCAGCGATACGTGTCTCGAACAAGCATACATACATACAAGAACGTGCGATCGAACGAACGAGCGAAACGTTCGTTCCTCATCTGCACAAGAAGTACTCAATGGATGTAATCAACGTCCGGACCGACGGTAGCAATCTAAACGTCCCCACTTCACAATCCGCCGAATCACTCGATTACGCGTCTCCTCGACTGTATGAAATCTAATACACATCCTCTCTTTCGACGACGACGACGACCACCGCCATCAACCACCTCCACCCATGTCCACGAAATTCACGTTTCGTCGTTACTAGCAGTAGATCTCACTACTGCTTCCACCACCACCACCATTACCACCATCATCAATGTAAGCAAATCCGATCTGTGCCGCTTGTAAAGACCCGCGCGGTTAGTTTGAGTGTGACATCACAGTTTATTAAACTATTTGCAACTGACATGTCTACGTCAGTTTATATAAAAGCTGAAGAAAAATGTATATATATATATATATATATATATATATATTGAGAAAGATTCTGAATCTCTTTTCACGTTATACGATTTTATGGTTTCCTTTACATTTAGCTCGAAGTGTACATTACGTGCTTCAAATATCTCGTTTCGAATATTTCTATTCCTTATCATACTACAGTTTTATAGAATTGTGAACAATGTATTTATTTTATTTGTATACGTTTCGTTCCTTTTATTCTTTTAAGAACATTCCTTTTATTTAACGTATATTTGACAAATATAACATTGATACAATTGTAAAGCGGTGGAAAAAAACGAACAAGTTATCAACAACAAAACAGTTGTAAATCTATCCAGTTTAAATGTATATCTAGACAAATCGTTGATGTATTGTTCTATTTTTACACAGAATTCCTAGTAATTTTTTTGTAAATTATATTTTTAATATTTCAGTATAAAAAATCTGTATATATATATATAGAGAGAGAGAGAGAGAGATTGGATTGGGTCATAAATAATTTCCATTTTTGCATGTCAACATTAATTTTTTATAAAAAACAGTAATTGTACTTTAATCAATTATATATTCGCCATTGTTTGTAAAGACTTGCTACCATTTGCTAGGTAGCTCTTGTAAGCTTTTTGAGTAGAATTTCGATGGTTGTGGGTTAAAAAAGTTTTCAACAAACTTTCGAACCTGATTGTTCTTCAACAATTTGTGTTCACCAAAACATTCTACAGCAATTGAAAAATATGATAATCGAATGTGCCAGGTCTCGTGAGTTAGGATCACCCAAACTCCAAAATTTTCTCAAATTTTAGAAAATAAATTATTATATAAAAATTTAATCTGATATCAATAAGTTGAAGTAATTTTGATCATTTTTATTTCATCAATTTCTATCTTCAAAATATAAATATATATTTAAAACATTATTTTTACTCTACATTTTTTTTATAAAAAAATATTTCTGATTTCATATATTTTCTAAAAAAAATACCTTCACATTTTTATTCACATGATGAATAAAATTTCTTCCACAAAATTTCATTT
Source organism: Neoneuromus ignobilis (assembly GCA_029203775.1). NCBI lineage: Eukaryota > Metazoa > Arthropoda > Insecta > Megaloptera > Corydalidae > Neoneuromus > Neoneuromus ignobilis. The sequence continues at coordinate 15,277,405 of CP092096.1, read as the reverse complement.
TAACTTTTTTTCTGTTCACAATGTTTATTTTTGAAACAAAGTGCAGGTTATATTCAAATCCAATATCGTTTCTGTATAGACATGTAAAAGCGTCAAACGTAGCAAACAATTGATTGAAAAAGGACATGAATTAACTGTAACCCACATTCACTAATATCTGGTTGAAAATACAATCAACTAGCCTAGAATGGAAACCAAAACAAGTAGTGACGTACGTTGCTGATCCGTTGGATTTGTGTCACAACATTACAAATACCAAACTCTGTAATCTCCCAGCTTTGTATCTTATTGGTTAAAGAAATAAACCAAATGTAAATTTTATTTTAAAAAACTTTAGTACGTATAATTGACTATTTGTTTATAATGAAGTAGTATGGTACTTTTTATATTTTTATTTTTTATATCAAAAAAAATGAATTATATATATATATATATATATATATATATATATATATATTTCAAGCCATATCACTTCCATATTACAGTATAGTGAAAATAACGTCATAATTAATTATCCACGCAACGATATCTATTTCGATAAGTAGGCGTCATCCCGTACGGAACCGAAAATTGTGGGACATCTGTGCCCGATCTTCATTCGATTTACTAACCATTCGTCCGGTGGTATGGTTATGATGCTCGTGTGTTTGAACATTACTAACATCACAGCTACACACTTTGGCCGATGACAATAGCGCGCTTTCTGATTTAGGATTACATGTTCCTTGTGGTGCCAATGTAAATATCCCCAAATCATTTTCAATAATAGCCACAACTTTAATTCAAATAACGTTCAAAATGTGTACCATGCCTCGAGTTCTATAAATATTTTAAAAAGATTTTTTCAATAAAATCGAATTTTCAAAATGTTAACAGGTTTTGTTTTTAAAAAAGTATTTAAAACTTTTATTATAATTTTCAATTCAAAATAAATTTGTTACTAATTATTATAATGAAATTTTAACTGATATTGTAAATGACTTTATTATTTAGAATTAATATCTATAACAATTAATAAACTATTTTAAATTCAACTTCTGTTTATCTATTTAAAAATTTAAAAAAAACATGAAAATAAATTAGAAAAATTCTCAAAGCTCAGTTCTCATTTTCAAACTAAATTTCGAACATTTATCAAAATAATTGATTTATGACTCGATACAAATCTTTTTCGGAATTGTCTCCTAACATAGATTGATACAAATTTGCGTACACCTCACATGAACAAATATGTATTTTCATTCGTCGATAACATGTACACAAATTTCAAACGCAACATCATTAGAATTTCATGAACGGATCTCCCGTTTTAAATCAAGTTTAATTTGCAGTAGGTGTGGGCGCTTAGATATTTAACGAACGCTTCACAGTTGAAATAATAAATGGGGATTAAACAGAATCAATGTGGCCGCACACTCCAACAAAGGGTATTATTTGTTGTAATTAGTGAGTTCTGCGATTCGGTTATAAATCGTACTCGATTTTATTAATGTTAGTAGTGTACGGCAGCATACTAACTTTTTGTTATAGTTGAAACGAACGCCGAATCTATTGATATATTGTCATTTTTAATTAGAATGCAGGATTAAAAATGTACGATACTAAATGCAACAACGTAATAGTCGAGTATTCTTCAATACCAATCTGTGTATGTATGTACGTGTGTTTTTTCCCAATTGATTTGATTAATCGTGTTTTTTTTTCATTTACAACTACTATTATAAACGATTTTAAATATTTTCGATACTGTAGAGCTTTAGTGCTTTTTTCTAACGCATTAGTAACGTAATGTTTTATAAAACCGTTTTAATATATTTGTAATTCCTTTAATTGTATTCTGTATAAAAAAATCAATTGCAAATTAAATTTTTAAGAGTTAATTAAAACTGTAACGATTATTTGACTAAAATATTAATTAGTACTCACTTATATTACTTATTTTAATGAAAAAGATTTAAAATCAGTACAAAATATTTCTATACTCTTTTAATTTTAAAACTGAAAATAGATATACCAAATAAATTTTCATTAAAATAATTTATATAAAAACACTCTTGACATATTTGAAAATAAAATAAAACAAAGTATTTCAATTCTATTCTTTTTTATTTATTTTTCAAATTTTAACTGTCTACTTCGTTTCATTACCTAATTACATTCATACATATTTTAGTTAATTCAAAAAAATACAAATTTCAATATTTCTATTTTAAAACTTTAATTTTAAAGAGTACTTTGTGGTAAAATAATCCCATGAGATATTAACAACAGGACGTTACATTAAATAATTAATATAAAATAGTTTTAATACTTTTATCTAGTGATATAAATGAAATAATGTTCTATATACTTGAGTTGTTTTTTATTTAATTAATTAGAATTATTTACATGAAATATATTTTTAGTGTAAAATTAAAACTTGTTCTATGTACATTTAACAAATCTAAATTTTCCATCTGAATTCCAATTAATAAATTCTAAGATATAAATCTTGAATTTAAACGTTACTTTTTTAATGCAGAGCTAGCAGAATTTTACATTTTTACTTTTCAATGTTTTTATTAAAAGTGTATTATAATTTTTGATGGATGGTGTATTAAATATTACAAAAAAATTTTAAACTACATATAATATAATATTTAGTTAGATTTACACACACACACATTTCTTCATTTAAATTTGTATGTGAATGTAACACGTATCTAAAAACGATCGTTTCATCTTAGTTTAAAATTTAAGTAAACAATTTGAACGTTATTATTCCACAAGACTCAATTCGATGTCTATATGAGAAGTTAATCATAATTTTATTAAAGTGTTCATATTTAACTAACAATTTCGGCTATTGACTTTATATTTGTGAACAAAATTCTGAACCGAATTACGATTTTCATCACACACCCTGTTTCTCTGTTAAATAGCGCCGTCATTGTACAGAACATCGACAGCAACCGAGGCGTGTTCCAATATACTCATTCAAAGTGTATGTGATGTTAGTAAACTCTATTACTGATATAAATTTAGTTAAATTTCATGTCAAAACATGCGATGATGTTACTCTATTCGCACAAGAACGTCATACAAGGCGGTTGGTTAGACGCAATAATTTGATGCACAGAACCGTAATTATAATTAAATTCGTATAAAAAAAGGTTGATGTTTTTAGCATTAAATAAGTTTTTTTTATAATTATTAATGTACACTTACTAAGAACTAGAAATTCTTTTTTTACTAATTTTCTGTCTACAATCATTTCTTAATGATATTCACAAAAAAATCAGTCATTTCTCATATATTGAAGTAAGGAATATTTTTTGATATTTTTTAATTTAATTTTACTAAATTTCATTAAATAAATTAATATTTAAATTGATAAAATGGAAATAATCAACTTATAAGAATCATAATTATTAATCTAATAAACTAATTGTACTAATTAATATAATCCGTGTCATTTATTAAATTAAATTATTAAATAATTGAATTTAATTAAAAATAATTAACTAAAACTAATCTCTCTTCATGTAAAAATAAAATAATTTAAGTTTCTATATTATAATTTAATTATACAAAAATTATCTCTTTCACTAAAATTTATATGTCTAGACATGCATTACTTAAATTAAGTAAAAAAAATTTTAGAGATATAAAAATGACTCGTCATTCTAATGATTTTTTAATAAAATAATAATTTATGAGATTTTTTAATGGACACGAAATTATTTTTTCAATAATTTTATGTAGTAGGAGATGTAAAAAATGATTAAAATCGTTTTATTGAAAAGTATAATAAGTATTAAATTAATTTTGTATTGAACTTGATTATTTCCGTCCCTGGTAGGTTGGATTGGCATTATGAGTAATATTCTTAATATCGTTAAAACAACAATTACTTCTTATTTGACGAAACTGTACAAACCATATATTTATTTTAGAATTTCAATAGAAATCATAAGTAAATAAAGTGAAACATTAATGGAATTAATATTACGAATATAATATTTTCTTTAAGTTCAAGTCGGTTCTTCAAATAACTTTGTTTCAAAACGTTATATATTTCTAACAATAGAAATACGTCGAAAGCTTTTATAAACTTATTTAAGAAAATTAAAATAAACATTTTGTTTTATTTTGTTAACTACATACAACAATTTCAGTTAAGAAAAAATTATATATAAGCATTTTAAATATTTTATGTAGAAATGCTCTTAGATATTTTTAATACTTTCGTAAATAACTAAATTAATTTTACTATTTTCAAACTTTGTATTTTATGAAAACCATATTGCGATTAATATTAAATACTTTGAAATCTTCTCTTAATAATTATTAACAAAGTATTTATGTTGCTTTTATTTTTCTTGGAATAATATAATAAAGATTTGTTATAAACAAGTTTATATTGAAATATTTATAAACACACTTGAATTAAATTAAAAAATATATATACTGCTTTATTAAATATACTAATATTAAAAATATTAATATTTTTATATTTCTTATTAAGAATAAATTTATTTATGTATATATTTTGTAAATTATAAAATATCTTTATGAAAAATACATAAATATGTATTTAATAATAACGTGGATAAAACTTTAAAGAAAATAAAAAAATTGAAATTAATGAAAAAAATCAATATCATTTTTATGAATGAATATTAGAAAATTTTACTTGAATAATTACTTGTAGTTTATAATAAATAGTATAATTGTTAAAAGAAAATAGTTCTATGTAAGATAATTATTGTCTTACATAAAACGTAGCAAAGCGTTATTATTTTGGCCCGACATCGAACTACGAACGGATATTTCAGTTGAGTCGAAGTTTGTCTCGAACGACTACGTTATAAAAGAGCAATACACTGAAACCGAGTCTCTAGCGCAGAGAGATTGAACTACTTGGAAGCATATCTCGACAGTATTGTGAAACACTGGAAACGAAAACTTTCCCGGAGTTTGTCGGCTGACCTACCGGAAGAACGAAACTTGTAAGCCCACTTAATTGAAAATAGCAACGGCGAATCATTTTTAACACCTACAGTAGTATAGTGGGAACAGTGGAAACGGCTGCGACTGCAGAGTCAGTGCCCGGTGGTCTCTTCCGGGCGTTTTTCACCCAAACCATATTTGCTCCGTGCTACAAGATTAATGAATGTTATTTACGGATGTTTTCTTTTACACCAGTACTTTTCTTTAGATGGGTGGACTATTTCTTTCTTTCGGGTTTTTTTTTCTCCTTTTTTTGTTGTGTTTCGTGCGGCGACGTGATCTTGCACACACTGCTGACATCTGTCGAAATTGGCCGCTAAGTTAATTTGTCGTATTGTTACCTACTTTCACTTATTTACCACTTGTTCTCGTTCCGTTCTAGTTTTTTTTCCACTTTTACTCTTTCGTTCTTTTCGTGCATGCGTGCATGAATTTTTCTTTAACCAAGATAAATGCCATCGTTACGTGAAATATAATAGCATGAAATGTTTCAAACGTACAAGAGAATTTATTGCTAACACACATATACGTTGAAATTATATCGATAAAATCATTAATAATTTTATTGGAAGTTTAACAGTATAAAAAATACAACACAATTTTAGTATCAATTATATTTTCTTCAATCGAAACAATTATTACATGTCTTAATGTTTTTAATTCAAAAAAATGTACATTATACAAACTAAAAAATATTTCAAAATTAAAATTTTAAATATTTTACTTTATTACATCACTGACACTAAAAAAAATATAAATCATAAAAATATATATATATACATATATATGTTGTGTGTGTGTGTTTACGTAATATTTTAAGATTCTATCTTAGATAAAATAAGTAGTTCATAATTACATATTTTTCACAACTATTTTGATTTATGAACTCAATCAAGATTTTAAAAAAAATCATTTTAATCTTTAATAATAGTTGAATTTTAACATAATTTATCAGTCATAAATCTTATACATCATCATTAGCTTATTATGAACGTTTTCTGCCGTTTAAACAGCGTTATGGAAATTTAATAATATTTATACACACATGTAACATATATATATATATATAATTAAATGTGTAATTAAAGCCACTTTTCGAAATATATTATATTTTTAATAATTTATAAATATTAAACATCAAAATTTACATTATTGGCAGTAAAATCAAGATTAACTAAATAGCTTTGAAATATTCACAATTTTACCAATTATTTATTCATAAATTATTTATGAACAGATAATAGAATTTAAGTATGATATAATTTAAATTTGTTATTTAACATTTATTTTATTGATTTTTTTTAATGTTTTGTGTTTCTTTTATAATTGTTGTGTACATATTTTTTCAAACGATACTAGTTTTAAATCTGACTATATTTTAAAAATTAATATAAAATTTAATAAAAAACTAAAATATTTAAATCCTTTACAACTTGTATTTAATATTTGAGTCATGGTGAATTTTAAATAAAATTAATTTCTTGATTAGTTTGAAATTTGATAATAATGTAAAGGAAAAAAAGATAGTTCAAACGTTTTAATGTTATTTAATCAACGTCATAAGTTCCATTATTATTATTCTCTTCTTGTCAATGACTCATTTACTTCTGAGTGCCATATCTGTAAAATAGTTAGGGTAAAACAATGTTGAAAAAGTATATTTTAAAATGGTTCTGAAACTTTAAAGTAGATAGTAATCATAAGTTTCATGGTCTGAGAAATATCTTTTCCCAGTCTAACTTTTCTATCTTTCTAAATAAAGTCCTTGCTCTATAAATTCGTCTATTATTCTAATAAACCACGACCTTTTATGGATTTGAAAAGCATTTTTTTTTAAATTTAGAATTCAAACATTCAATAATTTCTGATTATAAAAGTTTTCATTAAAAGGAATCAACTTAAATTGGATCATATTACCACTAAATGATTAATACAATTTTACGAAGGTGGAGATCCATATAAATTATGCTCTCTATTTGATTCATCTGCATTAAGCCAATATCTTCGATGCTTAAGATTTTAAAAAATACTTATGTTGTATTAATATCACTAATCTGTAAAAAAATGATGAACTACGGTCATGAAAGATCTAAAAGTGGAAATATTATATATATATATAAATATATATATATATATATATATATATATATATATATATATATATATAATAAAGATTAAATTGTGAGTGAAGATGAACAGAATTGTACAAATTTGAAATCGGTACTCAAACAAATATTGAATTAATTTATGAAAACAAACAGGAAAAGAGACAACGTGCAGATACAAATCTAACCGAATGTACTTTTTGACGAATCAAATTAAGATATCAACAGACATGATATGCCATGTTTGACTAATTACGAATATGAATTCATTATTGCGGACACGCGAAACAATATGTCGAATTACACACGTGACTTTGATGGTCGCAAAGGCGTGATCGTGCACATTATATTCCATGTGTGTAAGTAATTATTGATTAGATTAGACAGCATTTTTAATTTCAATTAATCAAATGTATGGTTATAGTTGGTGCACGCATCCGTGTATCATACACACGTCGGAATGCGACGATACGTGTATATATATGCGTGAATATATATTATTTTTTGTGTGTTTGTAATTATCCTAATAGCTTAAAACTCGTTTAATGTTTTTATCAGTGCTGTTTCGTGTAGGACATGCAGTAATGTTTGTGTATATTTTTTTAACTCGACGATAATGACTTTAAAACATGCCGTGCTTTAAATTTAAAATCGTTGCTTTTTCCAACTTATTTGTTTATACTTTTTCAACATTTTATGAAATTTTTGTTAGATATTTCGTTTTCAATTTGTTTTGTTTTTTAAAAAATACTTGAAACTTTTTCATAATAACTTCAGTTAATTAGCAAACAACTTGTTACCAAAAAATGTCAAGTCCTATATAATTAAGATACGAACATTTTCAAAACTTACTAGTGAATGTTTTGATGTAGTGAAATTATCTTCTTCGAAATTTTAGAAGTATCCTTTAGAAAGATGCTATGCGTGAAAAAATCACAAGAGGAGAAATGAGTGTCTAGTTTAGCTCTAGCAATGACGTTTTAAAAACTGATACCATTGATTCTATTTCAATAATTTTCTGAAAGTTAACTATTTCAAATAGTTTTATACTTAAAATTATAATAATTAAGTTACTAAGATTATAATAATAATTTATTTCTTTATATTAGTGTATTTTTCAATGAAAATTTTATCTGGAAAAGATTTCCTTGCAGACAAACGTATAAACATATATATATTTGAATTGTATATATATATTTAAATAACATTCTTGAACATTAAACTTTCTAGACTGATAAATCTTTAGATGGTCTTGATTAATTTTAATTATATGTATATATATATATATATATATATGTAAGTATGTATGTATTTGTGTATATACACTAGTGTAATACACAATTTAAACAAAATGGTTTCTTTTTCAACTGAAACACATTCTCTGAAAGGCATTAGGAACAAAGATTTAATCCACGACACATCTGCGTGCATATAAATGTTCTTATTATTCGAGTAACACTTATATCGGAAACTGTTCAAAGTTAATGAAAGTATACAGAAGTCGTTTTTCTTTTTAATTATATTTTCAGTGGAGCAAAAGATTGATGGTCGTCGTTGTGAAACGGACTCTCTTATAAATATAAAAAAAAAGTTGCTACAAACTTATTCTCGACGGAATTTTTATTTAGTATTCAGTTAACCATGCACGGTGCTCATACTAACGACTTGCATTTTTTCATAGGTTGTTGTTTTCTTTTTAATTTTCTCTTGCATACACACACATACGCGTGTGTGTATGTATAAAATTCTTGCTGAATATTCTGAGAAAAGTAATAGTTGATCGTTATGTAGATATTTATACGTGGGTGGTATTTTAAACGAAAATTAAACTGTTTTCATATTTTCAGTATGATATATTCGCCTTTTTAAGAAGATAATTTTTAAAGTTAACGTTTTTATTAATACTCGTAATGAATTATTACAAGAACTTCGTTATAAATTTTAATAAATTGCTATTTAAACACCACTATTAGAAATTGTTTTATTTTTATACCAGTTTCGTTATTAATTACAAGACTAAATTATATGTTTAGTGTGTAAGTTAATAATAATTAATTTTTACGAAATCTGTTTATTTAATTTAAAGTATTTTTATTATAGTTACATGCTCTACTTATAATTATTTTACTTTTTTATATAAAATTCTCTTCATTGATTTATATATTTGAGAAACAAATATTTTCATTGAAACTTAAAAAAAATATTTGTATTAATATATATATATATATATATATATATATACATATATAAATATGTGTGTGTGTGTTTATGTGTGTATGTAAGTCAGTAGACTGTATTTTTTATGCTCCAATTTAATTTAATTACTAATTATTATCAAAATTCTTCATATAAATTTTCTTAAGATATTGAATATTACTTAATATAATTATATACTTAAATATTTTATTTATTTAATGTACAATAATTAATTTAAAAATATAATTTATTATTTTTAAGTCCAATTAAAATTATTTTTATTTTCAATAATTTAATATCAATAGATATGTTTTAACCCATTTACTTGATTATAAAAAATAATATACTTAATTATTCAATTATATATATATATATATATATATATATATATATATATATATATATATATATGAATATTTATATATGTAAGTAGGTAATATGTAGATATTTCCTGCATTATAGTTTAATATAATTGCATAGTCCAATATAATTCAATATGATCATACAGTAATATGCATTTCAATTCAGTGTATTGATTGCTCTATTATTAAAGGATGTTGCTAAGGGAGGAAACACTATGACTATCCATTCTCTTTTATAAATTAATTAACTATTATACATATACCTGATAGGTACAATAATAGAATCATGAAATTGAAATCAGTTGTTTTCTTATATACAAATCCTTTGTTCAATATTTATCTCTAAAATATTATTTTTTTATTCACTATCAATTTTTGGACTTTAATATCAAATGAATAGAATGTATATTGAAAAAAGAATTGATCCAGTAAGAAACAAACATTTCAAAAACATTCATAAGCTTTAATTTATCAAAAAAAAATTAATTTTTTAACCATAAAAAGTTTAGTCAATTCATGAATTTTATTTATTTTTTATGATTTTTTTTTGAAAATATTTTTTCCATATAGATGATTTATTTAAATATAATTAATTTTTATAAGATTAAAACGATGTATAAATGTATTTTATTTTAATAAATATAAATATTAAATCTTAAATATATACACGTGCATTAAAATAAAATATGTTTATCATAAGAATATATATTTATTTGTCTATCTGTTGTAATGAATTATCATTATACGAGTATGATTTACACCTAAATTTTCCAGGAATTTATACGTTTGATTACTTTATAAATTTGAAAGCTTGAAGTGGTTACTGGGTAAACCGTATTGTAATTATGATAAATTAATCGATACAAATTAGAAATAAATAATGTTCGAATCATACACAGACCTACACATTCACAATGAAGTATATTTATTTTCGTATACGTATTTGTAAAGTTTTCTATATATCTTACCATCCAGATAAACTTTTGGTAATGTTCACATTTTATACGAGTAACAAAGTACATATTGTGTACATATAATATATTGCCAATAGCTAGTAGTTTCATACCAGTAATATTTCTCATTGCAATGTAACTGTATAACAAAGACTGTCCGTCTTCAAATTGTTCATATCAATTTAGGTCATCTTAAATATAAAACCGACGGTATGTTGCGAGAGACTATTTTTTAAAAATCAAAACGAGTCTCAACAATAATACCCAAGCTTCGCGTTTTATTGTTCTGAAACAATACAAATTCTGAGCTATATTGTAAACAGAGCCAATACAAACATCTGTTGAATTACCGATAACAAAACAATGTAACAACAACAAAGCCAAGCCTTGCGAAGTTTTGATGTGAAAAGACTTTACAGATACATATATATATATATATATATATATATATATATATATATATATATATATATATATACATATATATATATATATATATATATATATATATATATATATATATATAAAGAAAGAATAATACTTTAGTGTATTTTTCTTTATAACATTGAAAAGTTTAGTAGTCAGATATATTTTTTAAATAACAATAGTTTGGTTTTTCATCTAAGTAAAAGAAAAAACAATCATTGTTTAGCTTCTTACTAAAATATTTTTTCAGTTGACTACAACTTCTTACTAGACACTGAATATTTTGTCTTATTTATACAAAAAGAGAATATGTCATTGAAAACAGAACTTCAAAGATGGTTTATAAAGAATTAATGAAAGTAGATAGATAGAAAAAGAGTAATACGAGTCTCAAGAATATTTATATTTTGAAATGGGCACGAATTTGTTGTTCTTTATGAATTTAAACTTTTTTTATCATATTATCTTTTCAACATACTAAAAAATGTTTTAAATATTTATTTCTTTATTTAAGAAAATAACAATATATATTCTTATATACTATAATATGATATATATGCGTATGTTTACTTCAGAAAGATTTAAAAAAAAAAAAAAAAACTCAAGAAGATAAATTGTACTTCAGCTGTTCTTAACAGAACACACGCGAGACCCATATAAATCTTGAATAAAGTACAAGAACTAATGTCGACATTTATATCCAACAATACACATTTAAGTATAATATTTCGTCGAACTACTTTCGCCAACTGTTCGAACTGTTCCACGATGCGATTCCGTTGAAAGTTTTACGTCGTGTGCCCAAGTCACAACATGCCGGCCGGGCAACGGCAGCCAGTAATAAACCTATATAATAATAACACGGCACGGCTTTATTTTTCGTATATTAATTAAGCTAATTTAATTATCCGAAGCGAAGTTTCTATGAGATATGTAGCGAAGTGCAGAATCGGCTAACTTCTCAGTATAACCAACCAAGTATATCGAAGAGTTGTGAACTTGCGAACCACTAGATTGGACTAAGTTGGACGCGATCTGTGCCGCCGGGCCGCCAAGCTTGTGAAAACTTTAACGGGAGTTTCCATCAATGAGATTCTGTACTCATATGTTCGTACAGTGAACAATTAATGCACTAATGAGCATATAATGTTTGATATAATTACAATCATAATTAACTCTTGTAATGACGTTTACTTACTTTCAATTATAAAGTCTATTTTGTGACAATTCATTATACATATCAATTATATATGTATGTATATTACATCACACAAAACAATTCTACTCGATGATATTTTCTTTCATAAAATTCTTTTCTTAGAAGCAAATCATTTTTATCGATACTAACATATTTTACATATTTAATATTGACATATTTTACATATTTGCCATGTTATCTCAACTTTTGTATATGTATAAATTGTTAAACATTATAGTATACAAGTATTGTTACTGAAAACAAATTCGATATGAAATCATTTTTTGCAAAAAAAAAAAAATAATAAAAATTATATCAGTACTGTTCTATTTTACAATTGATATGAAATGCATATATGGAATAGATCTACAAAACATTTGATTGTAAAATATAAAAACTAAATCGTGTTAAAGTTTTTTTTGAACAAAATAAAATTTTAAAACACATCAAATGCCAAACAAAATATACATGTGTACATACATCTATATATATATATATATATATATATATATATATATATATATATATATATATATATATATATATATATATATATATATATATATATGGATAGATGAACTTATGTATACGTTTCTACGTATTTGAATGAATTTAGCAAAATCCCAGGACACGCGAACTTGACGAATGATCTAAAATGGATGCGACTGGGTGGTTGAACGTAATAACGAGGCCGATACGGTCGAGTGGTTTCGAAGAAACGCGCTTTAAACGAATGCAGCATTGTCGATTTGCATGTTCGTGTTTACTAATGAATCGATTCAAACGCAGCGCACTGCCCACCCACCACTGTACATTCCTGCTACTGCAATCCGTACATTTTCCGGAAAATGTTTCGTTTTATTCTTTTCGTCGTACTTTTTGTATATGTAGTCACACATGTACAACAAATGTACAATTCAATTCATTTACTCATATATGTAACCACACACACCCACATATATATATATATATATATATATATATATATATATATATAAGTGCGTGTATAAACATAATGAATACATTTTCACACATTATGTGAGAAATTATTAAAATTTCATTTAACTTTTTACATGATATTTTGAATAATAATACTATATTTTCCAATGAACGTCATATAAATTTATTAAAAAGTTGATGTTTTAAAATTCACTTAATAATATAAATTATTATAAAATATAAATTTTAGGATTAGAAGATATAAAAAATGTTTTATTTATATGTTTTGAAATTATAATAGAAATTATTTAATTCAATTTATGATATACTTCGTTCACTTTTATTTATAGTTCCTTTTCACATATATTTCAATTTATTCTTAAACAATTAAGATATTTCCAGTGTTATATTAAATAACGATACATCTTAATAAGTTTGTTGTGTTTAATTTTGATTACGAAAAAATGACTGCATGTAATACAGAAATAGCTTTTAATTAACAAAAACAAAGAATGTAAATAAAATTGAAGCAATATTCATTTAAAAGTTAAGTACTTTTTTATACTCACATAAATACATACCTCTTGTCATATACTTACACATACACATATTTATATATATATATGTATAAGTTCTGATCTTATCTATTTATATTAAAAGACAATGCAATATAAAACGATTTGTGAACAATAATTAAAATACATTTTAATGGAAGTTAATTTGCACGAATGTATACGAATTCTTTTTTATACGAAATCTCTTATAACGTGTTTCTTCGAAGTATAAAAATTTATAAACACTTCAAATTGAATTAAATAAGATTGTTAATTATAAAACGTGTATACTTGAGTAATTATAATTAATGTTGAATTAATATATCAAATATAAATTAAAGAAGTGATTTAAATCTTTAATTACAATGTTTATATTTATGAAGACTGAATCAAATTATATATATATATATATATATATATATATATATATATATATATTCTGATAAATAAATTTTATATAATATAACAATAAAAAAAATAATTCAGTTCGTCTAAAAGATTTACAAGATAATATCATTTTTTTTATTTATTTAATTATCTTTTTCATTAAATCATAACTAAAATCTGTCACATAAATAAAATATATTTTAATTTAGATACATAGAACTGATTAAGAAAACATTTTTGTTGTAATCATTTATATTCATACTATGTACAAACAGAACCTATAAATTAATATAATATTTTAATACTTTTTGACAGCTAAATACGAATAATTTATTCGATTTCATATTATATATAAATATATATGTGTGTGTGTGTGTATAAGTTAAAAGAGTGGACCGATATAATTTTAAATTAACATTAAGCAAATATTTATTCGGTCTTAAATTATTGTAACAATCTATATAAGTATTGCAATCAATTATGTGTAGAATAAAACTAAGTTACAGGAGAGTTTACTGGATCATTGAGACTGCTGTCAGTGATTGAACACAGGACTAAGCGTTACCAGTCAACCGTGACCGCAGAGAATGAGACACTTGCTCGGTGTGACTGATGCAAACTATTTACTTTTAACCGTGTTTATCAAACACTGGCATCGCGTTCACTGGATACGAATTTATTTAAATCGTACCCCGATCGTTACATTGTATATATATATATATATATATATATATATATATATATATATATATGTTTTTCATTTTATTTTTCAATTACTATAACATCTTGAGATTTTCTAAAGTTTTCAAACAATATACCAAACAGATATATATTTTTGTATAACTCTTTTATCGATTAAATAATACTTACATTTTTGAATAAATCGATTGAAAGATTTTTTTATTTTAATTTCTATTTTATGTTTTAAACCAGTTTTAAAATTTTAATAAAATAATATATTTTTCTATTTTATACGGTGATCCAAATGTGATGCCCAGATTTGTGTTTTATTAAAAAAAACATGTGTTTAGGGTGATGTATAGAGAAACTTGTCTACAGTTTTTTTGATTGCTTTTTAATAAAACACAAATCCAGGCATCACATTTGGATCACTTTACATTATTATTTACTACTAGACTATAGCTTTGTATATTATATCATAATAGATTAAAATATAATACAACCATAATGAGAAAGAAATGAACAATTTTAATTACATTCAAATATTTTTTAAAAAAATCTATTTATCGGTCAATAAAAAAAACAATATATATGTATTTAGTCATTTTTTGCTAAATGTTTTTACTAGTAATCACAATTGATATTTTTTAGAAATAAATTCTCAATTGTTTAATATTTAAAAACTTTAATTTGAATCTAGGAATAAATCAATTAATTTCATGAAATCATAATAATACTTTTTCCTTAAAAAAAATATCAGATAAATTAATATTCATCATCTTTCATTATACAAAATATATTCAAATAGTAAATATTCCATGAAAATACAAAACAACTATCATAACTGTGCTTGTTATCTTTTTATATAAAAAATAGAATACGTTTGACAGTCACTGTTCCCTTTAACCATCATTAAAGCTACCGGCCTCTGACAACCGCAACGCTTGTATACTGAAGCGAACGAGAATATTTCCGCTAAATTACCCAGCAAGAAAAGAAAATCAAATTGTCTTAAGGACGAAAAACGTAATTAATGGAATGAAATATCTCAAAGAGAATGATATTTTATGCTTCGAAGTATTATTAAATACTTTCAATTTGAATTTTAATAAGAATAAGATATTTATACGTACGTATGTAGAGATGAAACTTTACATTTGAAGCATTTTGAATACAAGAACTTAAATAAGCCCTCTAATTATTTATAAGAATAAAATGATAATTTTATTAATAATTAATTCAGTTGAATTTTATTTAAATAGAGAGGGAATGAACTTATCTTTGCTTTTGTATAAAGTTTATATATAATATTTAATAAAATTACTTTTTTAATTTATATATATATATATATATATATATATATATATATATAAGAAGTGTTACTTTATATAAAGTAATTAAGAAAACTCTTCAAGTTATCAATCTCAATACGTAAGTAAAAAACGACAAGTTAAGATAATATCAAACTTGAAATATAAAATTCGGATCGAAAAAAAAACATACAAAAACTCGTATCTTATCATTGTCACTATAAGATAAATAATCTACTTTTACGTTTGCTCGCCGTTTTCTACCACAGGAAAAAAAACTTTTTCTATCTATTTTGTTCAGGGTGTACATAATCTTATCGCGAATACAACTTGCTAGCAACACTTAAGACCAGCTTAACGGCCGGTCGGTCCATTTGAAGTGGCGATTTATCTCGTGCACAAGCCATTCTGCGTACGGTACCATATCTACCTTTCTACCTACTGACGCGTTGACAATCACACTCTGCTCCAATTTTATGGATACGTATGGTAATCGCAGATAAATCGGTCGAACTATTTATCATTCGGTTTGACAATTTCAATGGATATTTATTTCAGTATGGAAAAGGAAACGCGCTTCGGGCGTTGAACGCTTTTTCAGAAAATATTATTTTATATATACAGACATACGTACACGTATATTCATATATATTTTTGTGTACTTAGAAAATATCTTGTTTTAAAATTAATTTAAATATATTAGAAAATTAATTAGATTCTAAGAAAAAGTATCATACATTTCAAAAATGAATATATTAAGAGATATAAATTGATACAGGGAAATAATATATGTAATTATTTATTAAAAATGTAAAAATAAAAAATATATAATGATTTCTTCTATAATTGGTTACAGAAGTAATATAATATACTGTTTTTGTATTAAAAAATTAATAAAAGTAAATAATGTTTTTTTATGAATATCAGTTTTATTCATAGAAAAAAGTTTTTGAGCATATATTGTCAAATATTCGAGTCATTTTTAATGTTATTTCATTATCTTTGAAAGAATAATAAGGCAAACAAAATAATTTATATGAAACGAAGTCGTATGTCTTTAAAAAATAAGTTTATTGTATCCGGTTTCCTTTTAACTTTCTGTTTCCATTGTCGTAATTTAACACAGAACATGTTTTAGTAGAATGATATGAACAATGTACATTCCGTCAAAGATAGACACACATATAGAGCATACCATAATAAAAGCATCGGGTAAAGTTGCTTACGAAATTGTTTAGTTGTTGAAATGAGAGAAAATAAGAAGTTAGCGACCGTTGGAGGAAGTTCACATCTGAGATGAAACGTCATAGATATAAACACCCGCCGGAAGTGACGAAAAGTTTGCAAGAAAGAAACAATTTTAGTCACTCTGGAGTACGAGTACGTACATACATACGTATGTACATCGACGAAGACGACGTCGACGTTTTCTTCCAATGTTGTTGTTGTATATAACGCTCCCGGCGAAACAATGTGCCAAGTGGAGGACTTTGTCTTGGCCACAGCTTGCCGCCAGATCTACAAAGTTTAAACGAATGGTCAGTGCGGATTTTATTATCTTGATGGAATTGTCTTCTTTTCTTTGTTACTTCATTTATGTTTTATAAATTTTCGCTATCTCTTGAACCGTACTTGTTTCATTATTTATATATCTTATCTTCTTTTACGAATTAAAGAAAGTTCTATTATTTTCCTTTCTTTTATTCGAAAAGAAAAATATATCTCTAGCACACACTTATTTATATATATATATATATATATATATATATATAAATGTATGTATACAAAAGTAATAAATTAAATTTATTTTAAATTTCTGTTACAAAAACAGTCCTGATATACTTATAGTTTATTATTAATCATATAACAAATATTTTCAAACAAATAGTTGTTATTTTAAGTCGTATCTTAGACCATACTATATTTTAATCAATTCATATTCAACTGTATAAAACATATCCATGCTTAGATTCGAAATTATTCAATTATAAACCAAGCGATCGATGTAAAATCCGAGAACAGCTGGCAGTGTTAGCCTTAAAGCGTTTTCAATTTATACATGGGTACAAAAACGGTCATTCTCTTAATATGTGTTCAACAACTGCCATGTGTTTTCGGTCAAAGCACTGTCAGATCGTTCGCTTAAGCTTCTGTCCCTGGAGCGGTGGTTGACCTTTACGAAAATTTCAAAAATCAACAAAGGGCAAACTTTCTCATGTAAATAAAACAATTTTGTTATGGCATATCGGTGTAGTTGAATATTTCGTAATTTCTGAACGTGTGATTTTTCAGTCTTTCATATTGCATGAATAATTAATTAATTGGTATTTGCGAACAAAAAACTTTGGAATTATTCAACAATCACTCGAAGATTGTTTTATAAATCATTTTTTAATATCAATTAATAATTATATACTTCATATATTAATTTATCGATATGATCTATAATTTCTTAACTGGAAATAATTATTTGTTACGTTTGAAAAATTCAATTTATTAAATATTATTAAAAAAATATTTCAATTACAATATGTATATAAAATGAAACATGTGGAGTAAAATATAAACAGATCAAAAATACTAAACTAAATGTATATTAAATACAATTTTTCCACTAGACACGATTTATAAATTTGACAATTATCCGACTTGTATGAAAACGCAATCGAATTAAAGGATTACGGTGAATGTGAAAAATGAGGTGCTCTATAAACTAGATGTACCAAGAGACAGTAGCAACATGGATAATACAGGATTAGTGAGAGCCTTGTACTGAGGCTTATGTATTTACAAAAGACGTGTACATCAAACGAGCCGGGAAGAATAATTAAGCTAATGTGATGCTGGATAAGCCAGACATGACCTGTTTTAAGTCAACAAAAACATCTGCATCACAATGCCGTCATCAACATCGCCATGACATATTTATGTGTACGTGCGTAAAGTTTTCTCAAGATAAAGAAAAGTGTAAAGATTCAAATTACAAAAGATATGACATCGAAGAAAAATGAATACGCTGTGTCTATTTTCTCTACGGATACATAATATATATATATATATATATATATATATATATATATATATGTATATATATATAATATACGTGGTTTCATTGTGTTATATATCTAGATAAGATATTAAACGTCGTCACAAAAAAGAACTACTTTGTAACTGTTTAATGTTATATTAAATATTTGTGTTTTAGTAGAATATTATTTGTTCATACGGAAGTCAATATTTCAAAATATCTATATTCGTTTTGAAATTCAAATCATATATTTTACTCTGTGCTAATTTCATTGATGTCTTTATTAATGTGCATAAGTATTAAATTTACAACAAAATATTTATTTTTTATAAATGTTAAAATAATTAAAATTGTTATAAAAATAGACAACAATAATAATGTATATATATATATATATATAAGTGTGTGTGTATATATGTCATCATCATCAATATCCCTCTATTCACTGCTAGTTTCTTCCAAAACTATAAACTTTCCTCTATTCAAGGCCTTTCTCTTGGGTCTCTTAGTATTTTTATATTTCTGAATTTTAAATTTAATTTTAATATATATATATATATATATATATATATATATATATATATATATATTAGTTTTAAATAAAAAATAAAACTTTATTACACATTTCTTTAAAAATTAAAATTGCTTTATTTTTAATACATTTTTTTCTGTTATCGATTAAATATTATTAACATAAAATATTACAACTTGAATATATATTAAAAATAAGCTTATTGTGAACTCACAAAATTTTCAAATCCTTTTTATAAAATATTTGTATTAAATATAGTGAATAGCATATAATTTTCAATTAATTCTATTTCAATCGTTAATATTTAGTTCACGTACCATGTTATCAGGATTTTAATACCATATTTTCCAAAAGTACATAAATTGAATCATTTTAGTAAATTGTTTAATTTTTATAGTTGATTAGCTGCAATTTTGAATGAAATAAATGAATATATATATATATATATATATATATATATATATATATATATATAAATTAATAAATGTAAATAAATATATCAGTTGAATAAATCCTGAAACGGATTTTGAATATAATTAAAACAAATAAGTTAATTGATTAATATCGACGGTTTTTGATTATGATTTTGTTTGTGATGTAAATAACATTATTAATTATATTACTTGATTGAAATACCCACCAATATTTTTTTATTTACCGTTTTAAAAAAGCATTAATACGTATAATTTTTCTCAACTCGTCAGATAATATTAATAAAATGTACTAAATACATTAAAAAATATTCAAATAAGAAAATAACGCATGTAAAATATGCTTATTATGACAATTTAAAAAAAAATGTACTGAATTCAATTTTAATTTTATTGATTTTTTTAAGTAGATTTTTTTTTACTTATTACTTATTCAAACTGAAATAATAATGGTATATTGAAAATATCTATCTATCTATCTATCTATCTATCTATCTATCTATCTATATATATATATATATAGATAGAGAGAGAGAGAGAGAGAGAGAGAGAGAGAGATTTATATATTACATTTATAATAAATATGATTCGTATTTATAACTTTTGTAATTTCCAAAATATGTTTTTACAAATATCTATGTTCTTTCAATTTTTTCTCGAGCAAATATATATATATATATATATATATATATATATATATATATATATATATATATATATATATATATAATATTATTACAGTAATAATTCTTTTTGTATAGTGAAGCGTATCGAACTGAATTTTGATTAATAATATTCTATATTACGACCGTACGTATAAAATCGATACATTAATCAAAAAGAATTAAATTCCAATAAAAAGACGACCGGTTCTTCCATACGACGCCAAAGCATGAACCCGACACTCGTTTGTCTTGTGCAAATATCATTTATATAAACACAGTTATAAGAAGTTGACAGTGGGGCGCGCACGATGATGCATGATTAATGTCAGACAAAAAGCTGACGTCTCGCGATGTCTGCGAACCGGGAACGACGACGGCCTCGTAGGATGATGACGACGTCGACGTCGACGACGCCGTCGACGGCGACAACGACTACGGCGTACGTCGTTTCGTATCAAACGCATGCGTACGAACGATGGAAAAAACCACAAGCTGTGCTTCTACTGATCGTGGTGGTTACATCATTCGTCGCTGTCAACTCTTTACTTCAACAAACCGCAAATTTCGATGCTGATGACAGATGGCATTGAAAATTGCTTTTGATTGATGTTGAACGAACTGATATTTAATCTTTTGCAAAAAAACAGATGATCATAACGTAACGATTATATATATATATATATATATATATATATATATATATATATATATATATATATAGCAGATTAAAAAAATCTATTGCATAAAAAAATAAAAATCAAACATAAAAATGAACATAAATAAATCAGAAAGAACATAAAATAATTCAACCATTGATTAAATATCGATACTATCTAAAGAAGATTAAACTGTTTTATAAAATAATATTATTAAAAATAAGTAAAAAATAAATATTATAGATGATAAATTTTGCTTTCCAGTAAATAAAGAACTGAAGAAGTCTTGCATTTCTGGAAAACTGACCAAAACAACTTAAATCAAACACTAACAGTGAAGACTAATTTCCAAATCAACTTAAAATTAGAACATTCTATAAAAAAATAAAACAGTTTAAGTTCTTCTTTTCCACAATGCTAACACAAAACTTTAGTAGAGTTACAATAGAAAGTCCTATCTCAACTGAAATATTCATAGATTTTTTTTTACATTTGACTTACACTTATTTTGTGATTGCAATATGAGATTTCAGACATAGGATTTAGTAATTCAGGAAGTACTAAAATGGATATATAATTTTATTTACTTGAATGATAAAAAAAACTATTTCACCTCAGTATTCATTATTTTCTTAAAAAGTACTAAAAACAATAGAAAATATCGAAAAATATTATTTAAAAAAAAATATTAATAATGAAAATTATTTTAAAGGTATGAAATATTTGACATACATTTACATATATATATATATATATATATATATATATATATATATATATATATATATATATATATAAGCACTGCGTGTGTATGAAAAGCCTGAGGTGCAATTTTCAATCGCTTAAGCAACAAACCAAACGTGAAAATATGTAGCCGGAAGATCTGGTTTCGGTGTTAGAGGAAACGTTGAATGTGTATACGAATTTACATGTGAATGCCATACGCTTGTACGCAACGATGTACAGCACGGTTCGGTTCGATATCCTTCGACGTCATTGTAGTACCACCTAATATTAGGACTGATAAATGAAGATGTACACTATCTGTAATATAAATCGAATGTGTTAACCTCCGTCGCGCTTTTGTTGTCATGTTTTCGAAATTAATTTCTATTCGATTCGGTTACTATGCATGCGCTCCAATATCGTCTTCTAAACGTTATCGAAATTTCAAATAAATGAAAGGAGTTGATAATCAATTCGAGAATGCGTTTCTCATTATAAATGTATTTTAATTAAAATCGTGATATCAGCTGACGTTAAAGGATTTTAGTTCAATCCATATCGCCGATAGGAAATTCACGTGCTCTGCAGTTAAAATCCTTATACGTTAACATTCAATATGCTACGTAATTGATATGCATATTTTATCTCATTGAGCCTTTGAGATTTGTTAATTAATTTATTTGTTTGTCAATATTAAAAATAATAAACGATATTGAAATTTAAATTTTCTATTGTCTTGAATATTCAATAAATTATCGATAAAAATTATTTATCGATCCCTATGACCGTTTCACACTTCTCTGTCGAAAACATAAACAAGCTGCTTGAGATCTGTTTTACAGTTCGATGTTTCACTTCGATAACGAAGTCGTGTCACGTGTGCACGGGGATGAATGCCGCCCCCGATCCCGAATCCATCTCGCCGCCATCTCCTCCCACTGACAAATGACACACTTACGCGGCAATGTGGGCTAAAGCGCTAGAGTATCACAGCCCACCGTGCCCCCCGTTCGTGTCTCGTCGATTGTGTATCCACACGGTACGTACGTACGTACCGAGTCCAATTTGTCCGGAGACCGGACTTCCGTGGACGTTACGCTATTTGATCTTTCAAGAGCACTTTAGTAACTTTTAACAGATAGGCGCGCACGCACACATATTTTATACACACACACGCGCGCACGCAATTTTATAAAGTTCAAAGATCCATGCTTGATTTATTCACGTGAATATTTTTATTGGCATAAAGAGGATGCTCCATCTCACGTAGATTACCTCCTTATATACTTTAGTGTTTGCGAATACTTATACTTTACAATTCAAGATGTTGATTTCTTTACTTAATTTCAAATTTATTCTGTTTCTCTTTCAATAAAAAGTATGTAATTTGTGTAACATTTCAACAAGAAACAATAATGTATATACATTCAATAAAATATATGTTTGTTTCAATTTCTATTAATTAATAAATATAATTCTCTATAAAAATAGTAATATTAATCATGTTTAGGATTTCAAATATAGTAGTAATAGTTTGAATTGTGAAATAATGTTTTATTAATTATTTATTACATTTTATACATTAGTATTTAAATTTCAAAAATTGAATTTTCTTACTAAATATATCATAAAAAATAAAATAATATTTAAGTATATAACTTATTAAAAAGGAAAACACATGAAAACATAATATTTCGTTTATTCCAAAAGTTCATTACGAAATAATTCAAATAATATATGTTTATTAAATAAAAATTCTCAAATAGTTTACCAAACACACAAAAGGGAATTATTATTATCGAACGAAAAAAAAATATGTAAAATATAAGAGACTATTTCAAGGCACGTTGACAGTAAAATGTACAGACATGTTTTAAGATAAATGATTTAAAATAGTGAACATGTTGTCAAGTTTGATCATTTAATATACAACACTTTATCGAATCCTATCAATCTAAAAAGTTTTCTCATTGTGTAAATAAATAAATACAGAAAATAAAATGGAACGTATTTGATTTATTGAATATTTGAATTGAATAGTTAAAAAAATTCAAGTGAATGCGTACAAAGAATAAAAAGAGGTAAAATAATATATAATAGTTTTATATGGGTAAAAAATAATAATTAGAATTTCATAATTCATGGAACAAAAATAAAAATTATATTGACATTTTAAATAACTATATTTAAAATTTAATTATTTTATATTATCAACTTTTTTACAGCATTATTAACTGTAGTATATATATATATATATATATATATATATATATATATATATATATATATATATATATATATATATATATATAAATGTATGTATCATATATATTTGTATTTTTTGCAGAATTTAATTTTTTTCTGCCCATTAAATTTTATTTATGTAATTATTATATGTTAATATATTTTTAAATTTGATTTTTTTTTATAAATTCATTGTTATGAAATTGTTGAAAAAATTTATAACTTTTGTAAATCTTAATTCTATTTTTAGTACGTTTGAAAAATTACTTCATAAATAATATATATATATATATATATATATATATATATATATATATTCATATACATATTTATATCTCAGTACTTATTTTTGTTGTAAATTAAAAATGAAGAAACATGAAAAACATAACCATGAATATTGTATGAAAATAATCAGACGTTGAATGTTGTATTTCAGACTACGATAACTGCATACGCGTTCATCAAATACGAGATAGAAAATATGTACACAGAATACAATCGTATGAATTAATAATGAAATCATTTTTGTACTATACAATACTGAAATGTTCATATCTCATGAATATCAAAATACATCCACATGAAACGCGATTATGTTCCACGTATGCGTTATGTATATATGCATACATGTACGTATGTATACATTGATGTCGAAGAGATTCTGTTTGTGCATTGAACGAAAATGCATGTGTACATACACTTTTTTATTTTAATGAAAGCGAATCTACAATTGATTTGCAAATCATACATTTGATTTGATTTGAAAATGCTATTCACACATACAAACCGATATTTATCCCTGCAAAACGTTCAGTCATTCCTGTTTGTCAAAAATTATCCTACACAGTGTTTTTATGTGGGATTTTTAATGCAGCTGTATGATTTTTATCCGGATGTGAATGTGTGACATTTCGGTTACATTTGTGTATTTTTAAATACTGACTCTTTTCCGGTTTTTGGTACAAAAACTGATAAAACAATTCGTGTAGGTAATTTATAATTCAACACTATTGGATATTTATGTTTTTTATTCATTAACAAATCAATAAAACGAACATTTTCTAATTATATATTTATTAAGGAAATGTTCAATTCATAATTTTTTTTAAAATTATGAATCACACTTTGTTGTGAATTTAATTCTTTAATTTATGTTCTCTTTGTTTTTGTTATCCCACAAATGGAAATCACTTTTTCTTGACATTATACTAACGATATAATTACTTTCTTTCTTCTACATATATATTTAATATGAAAAATGTTCTAAAATTATTTTAAAATCTTCTAATAATTCAACGTTCTTCACCTACAATCAAATCCTTAAAAAAATTTCTTTTTATATTGTTTATAATATTATTATTTTATAATATTGTATATTGTATTGTTTATAATATTGTATATTGTATAAAATGATAATAAGAGTCTCTTCTTTATATCATTTGAGCTGTTTTTTTTGAAAGTGGTATAAGTCCACTTTTTAAAAAAACTAAGTTAACGGTAATTTTAATGAGCTATAGACACCTTCTCTTTATAGTTACAATCACAATTTCAATAGAGTTCTATTTTGATATAAAATAAACAAAAACAGTTTTGCTGTACAATGCTATCGCACAAATATTTCTTTTGAAAGTGGAATAAGTCCATTCCTAATAATTATAATGAAAACAACTTTCTTATTGGAATTATTATTGATTATTGCTACTTCAGTGCACGCTGCTCGTTAGCAGATATTACTTATCTAGTAGACTTTGTCTCAACCAAATCTCTAGAAGAGGCAATATCAAACAGAAAAAAAAATACGGACGGAGAAATTGTAAACTGGCTTAAAATATGTTGGATGAGGTTCAAAAGGAATGAACCTCACAAAATGTTTTATAAAATTAGTATGGAAGAAAATGCTCCATTTAAAACAATTTTTTTATTTGGAAAAAAGGGAAGACCAAAAACCTCAGAAAAATTAATATGTTACCGCTTTATAAAACTTCAAGGAGCATAACAAGAGAGAAATATAACGATATGATAAGTTTATTACCTTATATACCACCTATTCACCATAAATATTTCAATATGCTAAGTGTAAAAGAAAACTAAGTTTAAAATATCTTTTTTTTTTATTTAAAGATCTTAACGAAGTAATTTTCATTTTTATATTTTTAATATAACTGAAATAAACTCTTAATAAACTTAGTTATTCGTGTATTTAAATGTCTTCATTTTAACTATTACTTTTTTACATAAAAATCCATTTCAGTAAAGCTTATGTCTATAAAAATATGGACTTAAATTTGCTCTTGTTTTTACTTCTTGTAATATGTTATTTTTGAAAGTGGTATAAGTCCATGTGGAGCTAAAAAATCGTTTATTTTGTAAAATAATGTTAGTAATTATTATTTCATAATAAAATTTAAAAGGTGTATAGTGTAAAAAACATCACTCGAATTGATTAAAGTTGGCCAATATTTTTAAATTAACTCAAATGCAAACCCTTAAATATCTCAATATATGAAAAAATGGACTTATACCACTTTCAAAAAAACCAGCTCATTTTTTAAATAATGAAAATTACTTAAACTTTGACAATAATATATTTTTTCGTCAAATATTAATTTTTATACAAAATTATATTTACTGCAATTTAAATACAATTTTAGTATTAGAAATCAAATGTTTATATAGGAGTATAGAATGACACGAAATATTTTTTCGTGAAATATTTATATCGAGTTAGAATTATATTTTTTTTCAATTTCTATACAAGTTTAGTATTAGAATTAAAATATTATATATCGATATAGATGAAATGAGAAGAATATATTTATTTTAATTCATAATATAATTTTTATTAAAAATTATTACAAAATTTAGTTTTATTAATGAAATGTTATACACGGTTATAGATTAAATAAGAAAAAAATTCTTTTTTCAATGATTATTTTTTTAGAATATTATTTGAATTTCAATTAAAATTATTTATTAAATTCATTTGTTGTATACGAGAATATATTAACTGAGAAATATTTTTTCTACTAGTGTTTAATTTATTTTAGACTTTTTTCAATTCTTAAATCTTTGTTGAATGCACTGTTTGATGTGCATTAAAAATTTCAATTTCAATACAAGTTTTATGTTAATTTCAAATGTTATATCCGAAAATGTATTAACTGAGAGGAATATTTTTTTCTAATGTTTAATGTATTTTAAATATTGATTTTAAAAAATGAAAGTTAAAAATGATCATTAACCCTAATTTCTTTTCTTAATAACTTAAATTTTTTTTTACTAATTTACGATATAGGTTATTAAGTAGCATTCATTGTAAGTACATTTCAATATATGATCACTGCTAGAAATAAATCTGTTAAATAAATTATTTTTTTTTATCTCACTCAGACACATTTCATACTAAATTTTCAATTTCTTGTTTATAAAATATATTAAAATAAAAAAGAAAAACAATTAGAAAGACTAAATGAATAAATAAATATATGTTTTTACATTTACGTGCACAAACATACGTAAATCATGAATAATAAATACAGGCAATGATGGATTTATATAGTCGTGCCAGGATACTACTTGTAATCATTTAC
Organism: Neoneuromus ignobilis; assembly: GCA_029203775.1. Taxonomy (NCBI): domain Eukaryota; kingdom Metazoa; phylum Arthropoda; class Insecta; order Megaloptera; family Corydalidae; genus Neoneuromus; species Neoneuromus ignobilis. The sequence goes on along the minus strand of CP092096.1, from coordinate 15,249,430 downwards.
AATCGTGTTGCCTTTATTGAGGCTATCAGCGGATCTGAACACACGGCGGCGAAGTAGCACAATAAGTGGAAACAAGTTGTGTTATAAATTATCATTACGGTCTGTTTGCTTGCGAACACCAACAGGGGTTGATCACACACAGACTGCGCTGTAATAAATAGTTTCTGAAATTCTGAACAACATTTCTTACCAGATAAATTGTACTTTATTTACTTTATTGAATTGAGCCTTGTTCCTTACGTTTGATTAAAGACATGTTATCACCAAACAACATGTTGTAGATAATTTATAATTATGACTCTCTTTCATCTAGACTTATATACATATTTTATATATATATATATATATATAAGTTCATCCAAATATGACGCTTATATTTGTGTTTTATTAAAAAAAAAAAAAACAATATGGTTGTGTATAGATTTGTTTCTTTCTTTTTAATAAAACATAAATCTTGGCGTCGCATTTGGTTGACCCTATATATATATATATATATATATATACATTTAATTAATAAACGATTTTTTATTTTTTTAATTTCTTTTTGATTTTAAAAAATGTTCTCGCCTCGTTAAATCATTTCTGTTTCTTAATATATATATATATATATATATATATATATATATATATATATATATATATATATATATATATATATATATATATATATATATATATATATATTGTAACAAATTTATGACAATTCATTTCAAAAATAACGGAGTGGTTCTGCAGCTACTCGATAAGATGAACTTTGGTAGAGCTTAAAACTAAGCTGTACATTTTTCATATTGATTTAGTTTTTTTTAATAATAACTTAACTTTTTTCTCTTTTGTATAAAAAATTATCTAGAATTTATTTACAATAATAATATTTTTCAAAATTTATAAACATTAATAAAAAATATATAATTGTCTATAGATGTTTATATTTCAATAGTTATAGTTTAGTTTCTGAAGAAAAACTGTTCAAATAAAATCAAAAATATTAATATTTAAATAAATAGCTATAAAATATTTTATGAATAACCAAGGGATTCCACTTCTTACTCACTTCATTCGTCGGCTTCAACCTTACTCTTACTTAACAATGTAAATAAATTATAAAAAGAAAATGTTTAAGAAACTATGTTAATGCTCCTGTATAAACGATATTTATTATAGATTGGTAGTTTGATGTGCATTTAAATTTAATATCAATACAATTTAATTTTTTTTGTCCCAAAAATCTGGATCAAAATCTATTTTTTTTAATTTTTATATGTTGTAAAGTTTATACTTCTGTAATTCTCAAAAAAGTTCGGGGAAGTTTCGGAAATGAAATTTTCACATTATTTTGCATTTTCAATCGTTAATCTTCGGAGATAATCATTTACGTTTAAAGTAGTTTGGCGATGATGACATTATTTCTACGATAAAACTTTTTTATATATAAAGAGAGAAATGTTTTAATTATTTATAAACTGATTTATTAACTTATATGTATATATATATATATATATGTGTGTGTGTGTGTGTGTGTGTGTATGTAAAAATGTAAAAGTACGACTAATCAAATATATCATAAATTTCTATCTGTGATAATATTTAAAATAAATTATAAATTCTTATTATGTACATTATCAAAAATATCATTGGTAAATATTCTAATTAAATGATTTATTCTGTGGGCTATAAAACTCAACGAAATCATACCTTCACGTTCTATATCTGTTTAATTTGTTGCAGTTTATAAACTTTTAAAGTTGGTCGCAGTAAAACTACGTAATTAATATGCATAGCATAAACTAACTTCTGTTATAAGTTTATAGTAAACGTTAAACTATATTCTTGTAGTTTCCTTTTACAAACTTCATAAAATCGTATACTCACTTTTATATCATATATAATCTTTTGCAGAAATAATATCAAGGGAGTCGAATAAATTTACATTTTTCTTAATTAACATTTTCTTTTGTATTTTTTTTTAAAATACACAAAACTAGTTTAAGTATTTCTTCGAGTTTAAATTTGAAATCTATTTTATTTCCATTGTTTAAAAATTAAAATATTGCTGTTTTGATGAGAAGAAATGAAATAAACGTTAAACAATTAAATACATAACATTTTTACTGAACTATAAAAAACATATTGTTTTCAATTTTCTATTTATAGAATTATTCAAATTAAAATTGTACGTTTGTTCAAAACCGAAAATAATTAATTTTTATTAAACAAACCAGCACAAAAATCAATATGTGTGATTACCAAAAGAGAACAACAAAAAAATACCAAAAAACATCACATAACATGAGAGCATCCCTGCATATAATTACAGTAAATGTTATGCACATCACACACATCAAGCTGAATGATTGATGGTAGAGAAACAACCGAGATTTCGTAATGGCTAATCAAAATGGATTTTGTACAAACGCTAACGTAATAATCATTCTATATATTTATTTTTTTATACCATATTTATATAAATATTTTATCATCTAAGAGACTTCTCGGTCTTCAAAACAGAAAATTACGATTTGAAATGTCAAAAATGTTTTTTATAATTGACTTTGCGTGATAAATATATTATTTATTTTGTACATACAATTTAGAATTATATATGGTGGTTCAAATCAGACTAAAAGATAGTAAAGGATACTAAATGACAGCAAACAATTAAATATATGTCTAAACCCTTCAGTCTCATTTAGACCACCCTATATTTATAATTTAACAATTTATGTACAAATTTAAGCTTTTTATAATTATTATATGAATATTTTATATGCTTTTTTATTTTTTTTTATTAGGTATTTAAATTAATATTTATCATTCTGTAATATATTAAAAATAAATTATTCAATTATATATATATATATATATATATATATATATATATATATATATATATATAATTACATTGATAAATAGACAAGTTAAATAGGGAAATGAACAGGTTATTTTAAATATTTTGTAATTTATCCATTTATATTATTTATAACAATATTCATATTCCACTATATAATATATTCTTAAAGTTTTTTTAAAAAAAAATATTATTGATATGTATATTTTATGTAGATTCAACATACAACTAAATATTTTATTTAAATTGAAATTCATACGAGAAGTTAATGTTTTTCATTCTTGTTATCTTTGCTGAATATAAATAAATTTTTTTCTCTTTTGTCGAAGAAAGTATTTTCGATTTTTTTTTTGAATTAATTTTCCGAGTTTGAGTTTTATTTGAAACTTTGCAAGTCAATAAATAAAATTTATATGTAAAATATTGAATATTGTTTATTGATTTCTCGTATCAAATTAATCACTGAAAAATAAATGTGTAATTGAAAATTGTTATTGAATATTTTTCATGAGAAATATAAAAGTGATTGATCAATAAATTGAATAGTTATAAATACAGAATTAATGAATTTTATTGAAAAGTATTTTCAATATATTATTTTTTTAGAAATTTTATAAAACAAAATATTACTCATTAATTTTATTATGCAGTGAATAATTTTCAGTAATAAAATTAATTATATCTTATCATATAAATCAAGTTTTTTTATATTTAAATAATATTTTTTAAACAAGAATATATTACGAAACAGTACAGCGACATATCTTTATTCAAGTCACATATGGCCTCTCGCAGAAAAAATAATAATAATATAAAACACAGTAATATCTATTAAATAACGAACTTGAAATACGTACCCAGAGTACGTATATGTCTAGTAAAGTGTATATGAAGGTATAAAAGCGACACAATTAAACATATAGCACCGCTAGAGAAACATACATACATATACACACACGGTGTCGCTTCAACGACTATGGTCACAACAATGGTGGAACGGTAAAAAAACGGTCCGGAACACATTTCAGCATACAAAGTACATATAACCGATTCTCGGTGAAACGGTCTCAGTAAAATAGCGACGGCCTCATGTCCGTAAGATTTAAATTACAACCACCCTGGAGAGTTGAAATTAGGAACTGTGTTGTAATTCTGAAATATACGTGCCGGCTTGCACAATGAATAAATTATCACTCATTTAATTGGTAGCTATGTTTGCGGAATGATACGTTGGCCATAAGGTGTTGGACTTCATTAGCTTTATCCGTGGGATGAAAGCGTCGTTGACCTATGGGATACCTGCCGAAACACACACCATCCTAATTGTTGAAGTGCCTCTCCATCGGTTTAATGTTATTGAAATGAATATATTCCTTTTTGTTGTCACTTTGTCTCCTGATAGTTATGTTTGCAGACACACACACGTATTCTAATTTATATGTAATTTAAGACAATAATTCTATAGTTTTTTTTATTTAAAAAATATACTTTTAAAAAAATAGTAATGGTTTCTTATACTATATCTCTGAATTATTTTCTTCTTTGATTATTAGTACATTTTATTTATTAATAGTTAACGTTTTTTTTTATTTTTGTGTTCATTTTGTGTATTATTTTAATTGTTTTATACTTGAAACTTAATTTGTACGATTAATCCTAAAAAATAAGCAATTTAGACTTTTTTTAAAAATTGGATTTTTGGAAATCTTTCATAAAAAATTTATAACATCTCAATAAACGAAAACTCTATTCTTATTTTTCCTTGGTAGATATTTCAATAAAAATCTTAATAAAATTAGTTAAATCTTCACGAATAAATCATATAAATCAAATTAAAAGCATCATAAGAAAGCGCACATATCTAGCACATATGTCACATACTCATTCCCTCATACAATTCGAAATTCGGTCTAGGGCATTAAACTGACGATACGAAGAAGGAATGATGCTCGCATATAAGTTAAAGTTTTTACATCGATCTCATCCCATTGCTACAGAGTATGTATGGGTGTATAGTGAAGAGCAGACTGTTTGCTGGCATCACCCTCTGGCCTGAATGATGCGAACGGAACTAAAACTATTCACAAAAGTCATTTGAACTAAAACACTAATTCACACAGTTGCAACTTTTCCTCCGAGGATCTCATCTCTAGTCTTCACTACAGAGACCGCGTTATGCCACTATCACATTCGCGAACGACGCTCATTTCATCCATATATATATATATATATATATATATATATATATATATATATATATATATATATATATATTTATATATATATGTATGTATTTTTGCATCTTTGGATTATTACTATTCATTATGTCAACGTTGCATTTCTCTTAATTAATATTTTTTTTATATCAAATATGATATTTTAATTAGACTCTCCTTATATTTTATAGAGTTATATGATAACTCTATTAAAAACAATCTAACTTTTTTACTTTTCAATCATAATTAAACTTATAGTGATTAAAGAACAGATTTGTAGTTAAAATCCTGACTTTGCATTTACTGAACTTTCATTGTTAAAAAAAGGTTATTTGTGATGATTTATTAAACAGTTACTATAAAATTTATGAATGTAATTGATTCATGTCTTAGATATTTTCATGAATTGCCTGATTTATTTTAATTGAATTAAATAGAATATCTCAATATTTTTCTAAAAAAATCTATTATTTAGTTTTTACTTGATAACATTATTTAATTTTTTTAAAAAATAGTTTATTTACAAAAAAAAATTTTTTTTTAGAATTATAGTTAATTGAAATGATTTTTTTTTAAATAAGTGAAGAATTTCTTATTTAATATCGTTAAAATGATATTTTTTTATAAAACTAAGATATTTTCCAAATATCAAATAATACTTTGACGTTACGTTAAGATACACCGAACTCTAATAGAACCTATTTTGTATTTTTAGCACACGAAACGTCAAGTATTCGAATGTGTTTTTGTTAGTCGAGATACTCAGCTCGACGTTGAGTATGTGAACGAGTAGAGTATATTATGGCTTTGTGTTTCATTGACACAGTGGCGCGATCGTACATTAGATGAAAACTTACTTCTCATGTCTGACCTTCCGTTGTTTACTATTACAGGAAATTCGTTAAAGTTACTCTCTTGGCTTAAAATGCCTGGCTATTATTGTTCTGCGAACATCACAATAGAGACGTTCTCTATTCACATCGAGTGTACATAGAAATTAGAAGTTTTCCCCCCACATTATATATATATATATATATATATATATATACATGTTTGTGTGTGTGTGTGTTTATACAAATTTACTTCTTGATTCACTTAAGTGGTAATCAGTGTTTCAACTTATTGTAAAGTATGTATCAAAACATGATTGTAAGACAAAACTGAAATTGCGATTATTATGTATCATTTTAAATGTTAGGAAATTGTTTTGTTGCTTTCAATCATTAAACTTTGACTCACTGGTAATAACTTTTGAATATTAATATATATATATATATATATATATATATATATATATATATATATAACGTTTTTATTAAATATTATAAATTAAAATTGTAAACATTAGATTGTTACATATGAAAATTTCGAATTTGAAATATAAAAAGAAAACAATTTATTTTGAAAATGATAAAAGATATTCGATGAAAAAAAATCCAATTTTTTCTATATATCTTTCTAGTGAAATTATAAGTTGAATATCTTTTTTTAAAAAAGTTATTTCTTTTGAAATTAATATTTTTTTAAACGCTCTTTCGATAACCACATATTACATTTAGTATTGATTTCTAAAGAATTATCCATATTAAGAAAAGAATAGAAATCTGTTAAAGGTTAGATAAATATGGTAGATGAGGCAAAGTTTCATAGCTCGATTGTAATAACTTTTTTGTAGTGATTTATGTAATATTAGGTTTTCAAAATACACTTTAGCGATTAAATGTGAAGAACGATATTATTAAATATTTTGATATAAGAGTGTGATATACTTATTAAAAAAAATAAATTGTTGTTACTGAAGATGGTATTTATAACAATAAAATGTTATAATCTCTATATTAGAATTTGGTAGATCCTATGCATATAATAACAAATCAAAAAGGGTCAATGTAAATGTATATTTGTGTCAATCAGAATTCTTATAAAAATAATAAACATTTCAATAAGGAATCTTGTATTCCGTACGAACGGCTTGTTAAAATATTCATTTAAATAGCAACCGTTGGCAAACGTTTCGCAAAAAAGAACAAATCGTGCGTACATAATGCACTCAGACAAATGTAAATGCTTGATCCTTGAAGAGAATAGAAAACCGGGTGGTTTGAGTACGAGAGATCGTAAAAACACTACCACTACAACAATACAACCGCCAGTCTACAATCGCCGAAACGTAAACCAGACGAGAGACATCTATAATCCTGCGGTGTAAAAACACCCGAGGGTATTACAATGTCATGGTTACGTAATGAGGTGGTGGTGGTGGTCCTAGACAAGGCAACCGCACTAGTTGTACAACGGTCTATGCAAGTGTGTAGTAAGATGTGGTATGGAGTCGGTCGACAGACGGACCGATGGTACTTCGGATGCAGGAATAAGATTAAAATTTCAACTGCGTTGCAACAATCTGTAAACGCTTAATTGATAATTGGATTGATAATCACGTTTTAAGCGAAAAAATAACGATGCTAGAATTGTAAATGCAACTATTATAGAGACTGGAATTGTTTGAGAATGTCTACGAATCTCTAATGAGATTTTATGATGTTAGAAATTCTCTCAAAAAGTATACGTTTCTTCGCAATTTACTTGAAATAAAAGGAAAATGTAAAAAGAACATTTATATTGCAATTCTACGAAATGTAATAAAAAAATAATAACCGTAACTTATATTAATGATAAAAAATTAAGAGCGATATTATACAAAAATCATAAAAAATATACAAAGGTAAAAATTTCTAAACAGACTCTAAAATATGCATTTTCTCTTTTTTAACTATCTGTACTCGTATAATAGAAACGATCCATAATGTCTGTTATAAATAATGTTTTCACAGTCATTTAATAATTCAATACCTATTTTTCTATCACTATCTATAGACAAATAAGATTATATCCCTAATTTAATAATAAATAGAATATCGAAGAGACTTTCAACTTGATAATTCACCATGACTAACTGTGCACACTTTTCCAAGTTTTCAATTATAAGTTTACCTGCTTAAAACTATAATTAAAATTGACTTAATACTTGCACAGATAAGTAACATTGTTATAGTATATATATATATATATATATATATATATATATATATATATATATATATATATATATAAGACATTACTTTTAACAATCCGTGGAACACAACACTGTAAACAAAGTTAATTTCGAAATAATTTACGGAATTCGATACAGCTTCCCGTTGTCCTAGGATTAAAGTTACTGACTCGGGCGACCGGGGTTCTGGAATTCAGAAGTTCGAGACACAATTTGTGTGTGTGTTTGTTGTACGAAAATTTTCAACATAATAAATTATGTTTTGAGCTAATATCGTCGTCGTACGGATACAAATTTTGTTCATTTTTAAAGCATTATTTTATTGATACTTTTTTATAAAATTGTATAATATTTTCAATGAAAACAAAATATAATAATTTTCATAAAGAATTGGGTAGATACTTTTTATAAAAGAATTATCACATTTTAAAACTAAGTGTAAAAGTTTTAATGACATTTAAATAAGGTTTATATTTATTTTCGTTTTGATAATTGAAAAAGAAATAAGAAAAATATTAGATAAGTTATTTTTATTTTTTTATAGAAGAAATATAAAATTGAAATTAATTTATTTCCAGACACTTTAATATATTAATTAAATGTTTATGAAAATTAAATCATCAGATTAATAATTCTGACTATCTAAACCAAACCATTTACAACATTACATTCATTTTTATTACAAATTCTCGGTATAATTTGTTGAAATTCGAGTAAAAATAAGTATAATTTTAAATATACGAGCTGTAATATGTATCCATCATGTCCCATTGCGTCTCGTAGACCCTTCACACTGCTACACTAGATCTTCTTGTATTTATCAACACTGGAGTCTCGTATATTTCAGTTCATAATAAGTTTATAGTACAGTATGGATAGTAATAAAATTTCATCCATGTACAGGTATATACTAGAATTTCATACTAAAATAACGTAATATGATGAACGTTGTTGCATAGACGAGTCTCTTATACGTTTTATAAACTATATTATTATATAAACGAATGAAAGAGTAATAAATATAATATATTCAGAGTGAGACAGTGGCTCGCACACCGTTTTAAATATATAATCCTTTTGTAAATTATTTTATTCATCGAATACTATTTTTACTTTGTAGTTGTCTTAATACAAATTTATTTTTTGAATGTTATATACATATAAACATATATATATATATATATATATATATTATGAGTATAAAAAATTTCCGTCGTCGATATTTAAATGCCTTAAAAGTCATGTTAAAAATATTTCTGTTTTTATTTGTGTATTAAATAATTTTGAGAAAGTACGAAAAAGGATCAATAATGTCATTCTAAAGACAAACACTCCGGTCATTCTTAGTTATACCTAAAAAAAATTTTAAAAAAATATATAAAAATCGAAAAATATTTTGATTAAGGATATTATTTCATTTTTGAAATACTAATAAACAAATTTTCTTGAAGCTTAAACATTTTTTATACCTCTAATATGAAAAACAGTATCTAAATTCAACTATAAAATAATTTAATTCTAATACTCATATACTTTCATTATATAAAGTTATTTAAAAAAAAACACTCATCTCTCTTTTAATATACTTGAATCTTGGCAGCTTTATGTAATAAATTAAGTGTAAAAACAAAACTAAAGATAACACCAAACAGTTTATTATTTTCTATTTGACTTACTTTAGAGCGCTATAAATATCCAGTCATTAAATTCTTGAAGCGTTTAATTTTCTTCGTTAAAATAATGTATCCATTCAACCTATATCCAGTTTTATGATTCACGAACTCTAATTCAATATCTGTTAGATATTATAGATTATAATTTTTAATTTCTTGACTTTAATAGTATTGTAGAAATTCTAAAAATTATAATCAGTTAATTATATCTTTATTCGTATGTGTGTAATATATATATATATATATATATATATAACAATTCCAAAAAGTAGTACGATGAATTTTAATACATCTAAAACGTTATATTTATAAAAATTAGCTAAAATTAATTAACAGACTACAAAAAAAAACGCGAATGTATTGTACATTACTGTAAACATTATGCAAAATATCAATGTCAATACAATAAAAAATTCAATTTCCGATCGTGTACATTGCCAGACAATCAAATTTATATTGTTTAATAAGCAAACATTGTTAACAAATTAAAACCATTATTTTTATATATTATTCCATTTTTAGAAAACAAATAACGTATATATTTAACTCACATTGTGATTGAAAACAGAAATATGATTTCTAATTTAAAAGTATTTTTAGATATATACACATATAAAAAATATTATTAACTGTGAAAAAAATCTCTAAATATTTGTACTTTATGATTAGGTATATAATTGAATTATGTATATCTGCTGGAGGTTATGAATAATTAAGTAATATTTTAGAAAATATGATTAATGAGAACAAAAAAAATATTTAAATATATACATATGGATTGAAATTATTTACAAATTAAATTTTAAAAAACTATGATACATTTTGTATTATACAGAAAGCTATATAAATAAAAAATACTTATCAAAAATAACAATTCTAAGAAATTTAAATATTTTTATATTTATTCATTAACTAGTTTAACCATTTAATAATGAAGATTATTATTTACTGATTAATTTGCAAATATTAACAATTTTTCCTACCACATCCATCGATTATATGTAATAATTTCCAAATTCTTCATAACACATACATTTATTTCATAAATTTTCTGTCGAACGTCATCTTATCTCGAGTTTTATAAGTCGTTGACGTTCCTTTCATCTGTTTCAACTTGACACAAGGCTGTTGAATGTTGTACAGTTGACGCAAATTAGGATTCCATGCTGGGAGCGATTAGGCTGTCATCCGCCTGTGCTGTGAAAACAATCGATGTGTCAGTGATCTGTGACAGGAAGAGAACAAGGACAGGGGAAGACACACGTCGACATAGGTCAACGCGAGAACGTCACATCGGGGAACACTTTAGGCGACTCGGGTGGCTTGTCATGGAGTCCGAATGCCGTCACGCGTTTCGCGACAGCAATATCGCTAACATGTTCTTCTATACTTGTATAGATATGTTCGTGTATTTAATAAAAATACATACATTCCTACATACACACACACACACACACACACACACATATATATATATATATATATATATTTATGTATGTATATATTAACCGAACAAATAAATATATTTCCTGCTGAAGTATACATTTCACTACAAGATCCTACACTGAACATAGCAACAAGAATTTGTGGCATGTTTTTAAGATATACGTTCAGTAATATATTCTATTGATGCTGAATTCGAATTAGCATGTTGCGAATGCTAGTGCTTATATATATATATATATATATATATATATATATATACACACATATATATATATATATATATATATATATATATATATATATATATATATATATATATATATATATATATATTAGAGCAAAAAAAACTCCAAGTTCATTATTCTGAAAATTCAATTTCAAAGTTGGAATTAATTAAAAAGTAAATGAAATTTATTTATTACTAACACTTCTTTAAAATATTTATATAAACTATTAATGGAATATCAATTAAACAATAATATAATAAGAAATTTAATAACAACATTCATTGTAAGCATTGAATAAATAATAAATTATTTTTTAATAAACCTTTTTAGCATTTCACAAAAAAATTCTAAGTGTTAAATATATATGTATACATACTATTATTAATTGCTATCATCATCATCATCCACTGCTGGATGAAGACCTCTCCTCAAACTTTCCACTTCTAACAATCGAATATTTTTCTCTTCTATTTTACATTAACAAATTTTCTTATGCCACTATCCCATCTATCTATGAATTTCTTTTTAAATCTTTTATATCTCTGTATTCTTAATAAATTCTCTTATACATCAATGACATTCTTTTCTTGATATATACGAGGGTGGTCCCAGAAGTACCCGACCCAACAAAGAAAACACAAAAATTTTGGAAAAAAATATATTTATTTTCAACATAATCTCCTTTCAGCTCTATACACTTTTCCCAGCGATGTTCAATAAGTTCTATACCCTTTTTATAATAAGAACTGTCTTGCTCCTCAAAATACCCATTAACTGCCGACATCACTTCTTCATCGTTGGGAAATCTTTGACCACTGAGCCATTTTTTCAAGTTTGGGAACAGAAAATAATCCGAAGGGGCTAAATCTGACGAATAGGGTGCATAAGGTAGCAATTCAAACTTTAATTCATTAATTTTGGCCATTGCAATAACGGATTTGTGAGCTGGTGCATTGTCTTGATGAAACAACACTTTCTTCTTAGCCAAATGCGGCCGTTTTTGCTTGATTTCTTCGCTTAAACGTTGCAATAAATTCGTATAATATTCGCCATTGATAGTTTTTCCTTTTTCAAGATATTCAATGAAAATTATCCCACGCGCATCCCAAAAAACCGACGCCATGACCTTGCCTGCAGATGAAACGGTCTTCGCCTTCTTTGGAGCCGGTTCTCCCTTTTCAGTCCATTGTTTTGATTGTTCTTTTGTCTCGGGTGTGAAGTGATGGACCCATGTTTCATCCATGGTTATGAAACGGCGCAAAAATTCTGCTTTGTTACTGTGAAACTTCGCTAAACACTCAATTGAAACATCTTCACGACACTGTTTTTGCTCGAGTGTGAGCAAACGCGGCACCCATCTTGCACACAGCTTTCTCATGTCCAAATTTTCAGATAATATGCGATGTACCGCACTTTTTAAAATGCCTACTATGTCTGCTAGCTCGCGCACTTTCAGTCGACGATCATCCAGTACCGCTTTGTGGATTTTCTTCACCATTTCTGGAGTCGTCACCTCATTTGGTCGACCACTGCGATGCTCGTCTTGGCAGCTCGTACGGCCTCGTTTAAACTCTGCTACCCAATATTTCACTGTTGTAAACGAAGGAGCAGACTCACCCAGAGTAGAATCCAGTTCAGCTTTTATATTGGTTGGGCTGAGGCCTTTCAAATAAAAGTATTGTATCACGTAACGATGACCAATTTTCTCCATTTTCACAAATTCACTGCAAACGTTCACTATTGATGACTGCCAAACAAATATTAAAAAACGTGGCGTCCTGAAACTTGAAACATATGCTTTATAGATTGTGTACTTTCTAATATAGTGATATTTTTCAAACAACTACCGCCATCTCTAGGTCAGGCCGGGTACTTATGGGACTACCCTTCTTGTAATATAATCGACTCATTTCCACTTTCAAAATTTTACACTCGTTGTAACATTCTTGACCTTAGTTTTGTTTCGAATCTACTCATTTCTCTCTCTCTCTCTCTATGTTATTTCTTTGCTATGTTTCTTTGTATTGTTTGAAACTGCTAATTACTATGGCATTTAAACCCATGTTCGATTTCACAACATAATATACTGACTTTTTTATAATAAATAAAACTGAAACGTGAGATATTTTCCAACCCTCGATTATAAAATAGTCACATGAAATATAGAAATTAAGTGGAATATGCATAAATTAATTTGTTTTCGTCGGCTGTCATTTTTAGTGATAGGATCCCACGTTGATTATTTGACAGTTTACTGTGAACCCAATATGTAAATGTCATTAAGTGTGCTAAACAAAACATACCTCTGGGCACTGTTACTCTGTGTGTCTGTCATGTGTTACATCCACCCTCGTGCACTTAAATCAGGTTTCATAGAATAGCATACACTCGTATATTTGTATATCTCGCAGTAACTGGTTTTGGTTGTACAAACTAAACCGTGTTTTCGGAAAATAGAATAGTTTATTACGAAGGCAATCGCATTATGCACAAATGAAATTACATTCAGTGCTAATGATGTTGATATAAACTGTTCGAGTAGAACAACAATGAGTTTATTTAAATTACAGACGATGCGTTATCTTTGATTAATTTTTTTTACAAAGATTTCGTACGAGATGATTTCGAAATAAATGTTGTTGTTGTTGTTGTCAACGATGGTCATAAGGACTATAATTTATATACGAATTATCAAAACAAAGTATATGAATTATATAAAATGTTCACCAACTAGACATTGGATGCAGTCGATCGGAATCTTAGAGTGTATCTGTGATAAATTGATATTAAGTTTTCGTAAGAATAACAAAAAAAAATAGTGGCAATATTTTCTCGATCGAAATATATTCCTGATTCAGTAGCATGTGTCAAAACCAGGAAGACAAATATGGGCAAGGTATATGTTTGAGAGAAGATATCCGAATGATAAATGAGCGCAGAGAGTTAAAGTTATTCAAAGTAGGCGTCTATTCTAGTGTCATATATTCTCTACACTGTCGTGTAGTTGCGTTTTGTCGTTGTATTCTTTAGAAAATCAATTGTAGCATTTGTCGATATACGCGCCTGTCGATATCCTGTGCTTATTTATGGACGCGTCGTACTGTTTCTATTCGTTCACTGAAAAGATTCTCTTTTTAAAATATTATATAAACAACAACCAATTTTTTATTTATTATTCATTATTACATCACACACACATATTTATCCAAACACAATATATATATATATATATATATATATATATATATATATATATATATATATATATATATATATTTATATTAAAACTTTATACTTGATATTTTTTTATCAAGTGTTTACCTTTCATCCTCCACGATTAAAATATTACAAGATCTTTTATTAAAACTGTTTAATCTTACTGATTGAAATAAATAATTATCTATGCTTCTAGAAGAAAAAAATAAATAAAATGAAAGATACAAAATCTTTTGATGTATATGATTATTAATATAGTTGAAATCTTATGTAGAAAAATTTTGAACAATATCGACACATAAACTAAAAATGAAAAATTTATAGTAAGTTTTGTGTAATTTAACACTAGAACTACCAAGAGCGTCATTTTGACGATTTTCAAATTTCGTGCTTAAAAATTTCGATATGGTTTATGTATTGTTCTAGAATTTTATGACGACTTTTAATGAAATATAAGAACAGTTAAATATTCCTATTCAATTTCCACTTAGCTACTTTAACTTCCATAATTAGTATGACCTATACCTATTTCTACCAAGACACGTCAAATTGACGAAATTAGCAATCTCAAAATTTATATTCAAGTGAATGTAAATACGTATTGATGTCCATCCTTGCATACACATATATCGCTTTCAGACATTTCCTGGAAAAATTTTAGGTACATTTTTCCTATGAAAAATGTATTATTGAATGATCCAAAGTGTTCGGCAGCCGTTATAACGGGATCTATTTTGTTCGGATTATGATTCGGTTTAGTACTAAACGCTCTAACTGGTGAATGTAATCAGGTTGCAATCATTATCAGTTGTACTTCTAATGTGATAAACTTCTTGGTTGAAATTCCCCAAAATAGCCACAAACGCAGTAAGCGATTGCGAATATGTTCAGATACTGAATCAGATAGCCGAACAGAAACCGAACCAAGACAGCAAAAAGACATTGCTGTCGACGGTACTGAATGGGAAGAATTAGGGAATGGCTGTGTTGGTAGATTGCCATTACGTACTATATTCAAGGATACTTCGGGCCCAACTGGTTATGCGAAGCGAAACATTATGCTTGGTAATGTTAGTAGTGTATTTCGGCTTATAATTGATAATAGAATTATGAGCCACATAAAAGCTTGCATGGAGCTACAGGCCAGAAACATTTTACAGAACGACTGGAAAATTACTATGGACGAATTATATACTTTTATAGCCACTTTGTATGCTCGAGGAGCCTACGAAGCAAGAAACATGAAGTTATCGTATTTGTGGTCCAAAAAATGGGGACCTTCTTTCTTTGCCGAAACTATGAGTAGAAACAGATTTTCGGAAATTATGAGATTCATTCGTTTCGACAAAAAAAGCGAGAGGAGTGTTCGCTTACGAACTGATAAATATGTTTGTGGCAAGTGTTCATCACAGATAATATGTATTTGTAAAATATGTGATTCATAGTTATTCCATACATATCAAATATGCTATAATATAAATGCAAATAGAAAGTGTTTTTGTTTGTTTTTTTTGTATTAATAATTAATGAATTATTATATTAAGTGTTGTTTTTGTTAAATTATATTCTTTTATTTACATAAACTAAGTGAAAAGTTAAAATGAAAGCCATGATCAAAAATACGTCAATTTGACGCGTGCGGTAGAACTAGGTATATATGTAACATCGGTAGTTCTAGTGTTAAAAATTTTATAAAAAAATATATGTATATAAAATAAATTACTAATTTCAATATATTTAAACTTTGATATTCTTTTTGTTTCAGATAAAACCTATTTCAACATTCAAAAAATTCATCTAGAATTAATATACTGTAAACAACCTGGTGAGTGAATATATATGTATACATACATAATTTCAGATATATATATATATATATATATATATATATATATATATATATATATACATCATATCATTGTTTAAATTTCAAGTTAAAAGTTTTCTATTAGTTCCCAAACTCGATGTAGATGTTTGGGATTAAACTCACATGAACCTTAACAAAGGTATAACTTATTAGTTGATTGTTTTAAATGACGCGGTGTAATTTGAACTTCTCATATTATATTTATTTTGTGTACACACGAGTATTTGTAAAATTTGATACTGTGTTTTAGTTCAATTTGTTCGTTTATTATGTTCAAATATTATTTACTAGTAATTGAATCACTACGTATTTCATATGAATATCTCTTTCAATATTTTCCAAATTAATTTTATATAAACATTTAATATTTTTTTAACAATTTACAATTACTAGATGATTGTCTTTAAATTGCAAATTAAAATATTTTAATCATAAATATATCCACATCCATACTATTTATTTTAATTTTTTAGTATATATAAAAAATTCAAAATGTAAAAAATCATTCTGTTTCATATGTTCACAAATTCATTACGATGTATAAGTTTTTACTAATATTTTATCTGATTGAAAAATTAACTATGAAACTTAACTCGAGTACATTTTTAAATTAGCTTGGTATTTTTTTGAAAATTAATTAAATAACTGCTATATACTCTCAAAAAATATATAATTAGCTTAAAATATTTTATACATTTCAATTTTTTCACACAATCTTAAAAACTGGATTATTTATAAAATAGTTTCATAGCAGATCAGAATTTTTCAACAATTAAGTTTATTTTCATCTACGATACGTATATTAAAATGTTCACAGAACATTTTAGAGTATAATATTCGATGTACCTTCGAATTTCTCTTATTGCATGCACGAATTTTATGCAAAATATGCCCGGTAAGCGTTGTCATTATGTACGTTTATGTTTACGTTCTACAAACACTAATTAGGTATGTAGCCACGTTTATATACAAAGGTTAACGATTTGTCATTATAATAGTTCATCAAAGTTATCAATATTCTCGTTGTAATAAGCGAGACGCGACTTATTTAACACATAATTATTCCAAAATATTCATTTCAGATAAATTCGTTAATTATTGATAATAGAAAACTTTTGTGTAATCTGTAAAATTTATTCAGATTTTATAAATCTTTAAAAAAATCATAACCAACAGCATTTTCTTTATCCAAATAATTTTTTAATTTTTTTTCGTGTTGAGAAGTAATTTATATATTTTTACTCAAAATATTTCTAAAATAATTGTTTTTTAATTTTATAAAAGATTTTTTTTATCCACAGCTAGATAAAGGCTTTTCCCAAAATATTCTACTTCAAGTCCATTGTGAATTTTTTTCTTATATCTATCTCACCTATCTATGGGTCTCTTCCTAGTTTTTTTATATATCTAGGTTCCCAATCAATAATTTCTCTTTTCCATCAGTGGTTTTCTCTTCTTGCTATATAACTGGTTCATTTCTCTTCTAAATTCCTCACTTTTACTATAACGTCAGTAAATTTTTTTTAAATTCACTCAGTTCTCTTTCTATCTCACAGTATTATTCCAAACATACATTTTTCCAGCCTAAAGTTTCTAAATTACTATGGTATTCAAGATCCATTCGATTTTCCAGGCTATAATTGAGAATTAGGAAATTATATTGATTAAAAACTTTTCTTTTTAAACAAAGAGAAATAGCTGATTTCATAATATGAGAATTTCTTTTGAATTAACACCAGCCTATTTTATTCTACTATTCATTTAATCTATAAAATTTCCTTTATTATTAATGATTTTCCCAGATATACATAATTTTCAACTTGTATATATAATTCTATTTTTATACTAACAAAATAGTTATCAATATATGCAATATTTTTATTTAAATTCCAAAATATTTTCAAAAATTATTCTATATATTTCTATTAAAGTTTCATAATAACATTTTCAAGTATTTTTCCAATAAAATAATTCGCTTTGCAATAACATTTCTTATTTAATCGACAACATATGACTCCGTGTGCATTTTCTTTTACATCTCGTTACATTACGAGATAACATTTACGATAATCGTACAAACAGTTTAATATATTTATCTGTTGTGGTTGAAATAGAATCTCTTTTACAGGGGTTGTTCTTAAACTCACACGTTGCTTTTATAATATGCTATCCACTTTATGTTTTAGTATAATAGCTATATATATATATATATATATATATATATATACAAGGGTCGTTTGATAATTATGGTAAATTAATTTATTGTGTAATTTAATTGATTAATTATTTTAATTAAATTTTTCAATTTAGTTTTTCTTATTTTTTACCATACTTATCAAACGATCCTCGTATATATAAGTTTGTATGTATTTATGTTTAGTACTTTTCACTCAAGTTTCAATCGTATGGTTAGGTATTTTTTTAAAAAAAATATTTTCCTAGAATCCATTTCATGCGATAAAATAAACATGAATATTAAACATTACTTTATATATATATATACATATATATATATATATATATATATATATATATATGTATATATGTGTGTGTATGTGTGTCGAGTGCGATTGTCATTAATAATTTCAGTCTCGCCTTGTAACATATGTTACATTAATGTAAATAACGTAAACGTTTTAAATAACCCATCAGTGTATAAGTGTATTTCGTCAGAATGATGGACAGAATAATGTGTTTAGTAGGATGTAACACCGCGTAACACGGACGACACTGGGAGGACCGGAAGTAGTACTGGAAGCGGCGGCAGACACCTGATGCTGGAGGCGTGCCTTTACGTCCGGTTCCGGTTATACGCATCTGCAATGTACAGCAAAGACCGGTCCCGTGCATTGTGACCCTTTAAGAGCATGTTTCTTATTCCCATTACGTAAACATTCTCAGATAATGGATCTTGTTTGAACTATAATTTAAACAACGTCTTTAAAACACCTCTTCTAATATTCATACATAAAATATATTCGCATTTAACTCTTTTTTGAATAACAATTATTTTTATTTGTTAGAATTTGAAAAGTATATTTAATTATCAAAACAATTAATTGTTATGTTTAATCGAATATTATAAAATTTTTCTTGAATTTACTTTATGTATGTTAAATTATTTACCAAATTCAATATTTTCTTAATATACTAAAATTATTATAAATCATATTTACATAAAAGCATATAAACACACATACATACACACACTCATATATATGTATGTATGTATATATTTCGAGATTTGACTTCGTAAATATCGAAAAGCCCATTTATCTAAAAACAGATTAAATTCAATTGTATGTTGAAATGTTAACAGATCTTCGACGTGAAAGAAAAGTCACACTCTAACACTATACAAAGCATGTTAGCAGTGACTTGCGATTTGGGATTTAAATTCATTACAGGAATTTAATTGAGAGTCCGTGGGTCATCTCCCGCGAGAATGATTTTGTGACTCGAACCATCTGACCCTTCACTGTATTGCAATGATTAATGCGATACTGAATGAATACATTCACCTATAAACATCAGTGTACTAATGTATCTCTGTTCATTAGAATTCCCTGTTATATTTAATGTTGTTCCATTATATTTACATATAGTTTGTAAACACACTACGTTGTACTCATTTATTCATATTATTTAATTAAAACAGCCAATGAATACATTGACGAATGATATGTAATAAGGTCATCGAGTTAAAAATAATCTTCCCTAATATAAGGTTTGATCAATTATGATTGAATGGTCGACTTTTGTACAGAAATTTTTACAATTGGCCGGTTAAAAATAATGTAATATCAAAACCATTAATTTTAATTAATGATAAATGAATTTTTTACCTAACACAATCTAGACAATATTCATATATTTATTAAATGACTATTATATCATATTATTACTAATATTTAACATCTAAATTTCAAAATAAGAATTTCATACCAAAATCTCATCTACATACTATATTTTTTTAAAAAATAAAACATTTTCATAGACAAAATTTGATTTTCTATGCATTATAATATATAAATGAATCGATAAATTGTATCCATAGAAGCAAATAATCTCAAAGAGAACAATATATATATATATATATATATATATATATATATATATATATATATATATATATACAAGAATACAGGCAAAAAATATTAAAATAAGCAAAGTCGATATAAAGTCTATAGATGGGATTTCAAGATATATGAAACAGGTCAAGACAATATCTTACAATAAAGAATATCAAAATATGAACATTTATTCAAAATGTTACAGTACAGTGTATTGAATATAGAAAAATATATAATGTAATCACTGATGAGCAATCAACCAAATAAAATCGATAACAACTCATATCTCTCTTCTAAATACATTTATATATATATACATATATATATATATATATATATATATATATATATATACTATATATAAAATTTTCAACAAATTTATTTGAGCAAGATTTTTCACAAAAACAAACATAATTTCCAACCATATTAAACACAATGAATCATACAATCACTAAGGAAAATCATTCATCGATATGATAATTACCAGATACCACTTTGTCTTTAGTTTAAAGATTATCAAATAATTTTTGATTCAGTATCAGCAATATTGAATAAATTGAAGAATTGTGAAATTTAAGAAACATATAATGAACTTCTGAGAAAAAATTATATAAATGCTTTATTCTTCATACAATAATACAAAGAAATAAAAAAATATATAAAAAGAATGATACAAGTTGATACAAAATTACCCAAGTTATTTACAGTGATACTAGAAGTGTTTAAGATAATCAACTAGAAGTCTGAGAGAACAAAAACAAATAGCGAGATACTTAGTCTTCTAAGATTTACTGAAGACATTATTTTTTCAGCAAGTACAAATAAAAGTGAAAAAAAATAATAGAATAATTCAGTAGCTCCAGACAATAATAACACCTGAAGATAGATAGAGAAACAAATTGATTTTTTTAAGAAAGGATGATAATCGATAAGTAACAGAAATAATTAATTGAAAAGTCAGAGCTATAAAAAATTTAAGAAGAGATCCAAAGATAGATAAGACAGAGATAAGAAAATTTGTTAAAGTCTAATGGAAGAGAAAGACATTGAATCGTTTGAGGTTTGGAAATTTCGAGAGAAGTTTTCATCCTACAATTAATGGAAAAAGGTTTATGATATATATATATATATATATATATATATATATGTATGTATGTATGTATGTATAATTTCCTGCAATCTCTTCATGAACTGTATTTCTCTTGCTGCTAATTTAAAACTATAATTACCCAATTCAAGAAATATTGGCATATAATTGTATGAATCTCGATATCGTATAATTGATTGATACATAAATTTAATATTAAATTTTCAACCGGATTCTCTACAAGTGCGGATACGGAAACGCTATTCAAAGTTTGTATAATTTATCATAGAGATTATTAGACACTGCGATTGGTCAACCAGAACGTGTATTGTGCGTACGTCATAAAACCACTAATAAATCAAACGTGGTTACAGCTAGATTAGTAATAATAATTTGTAATAATACGTGAGACTGATTAGTTTCATTATTAACGATATTAATTAAACTAGTGAATGTGCAACATATGCACTGATCGAATTCTATAGAGATAATTATTTTCGAATGGGATTTCGAAATGGTTTAATGTATTCAGTATTTCAAGAATTCGATGTTCATTTGCGAAAATACGTAATATTACATGTTCATATATATGATTTTTTTAATCAAGGATGTAATTATCTTTCATATAATCTATTATGCAGAATTAATTAAAAATACTAACATTATATTTCAGTCAAATATGAAAAAAAAAAGTTTTTTTAATAACTAATATATATATATATATATATATATATATATATATATATATATATATATATAAACATATTCAAATTTTATAAACAAAATTCAACATTCATAATTTTATTCAAAACTTAATTAAAATTTTCTTTTTATCTAATTACCTCATTTTTCTACTCCACTACTTTTTAAAAAGACACTTTTTCAAATAAATCAGAATAAACATGCATATATATATATATATATATATATATATATTTGTGTACATAAAAAGGAATTGTCTTTGTACCAAGAAATTGTCTAAAATTCTGAAAGACTTTACACCTTCCACCCGGTTCAATATTATAACCTTTATATAACGAAATCAAAAGAAGCTGAAGTGAGATTCGAACGTGCCTTCCATTTTCTATGCTACTGACTTTTCACCGGGTTGGTTGTTGCTCCGCTACGAACAATAAAATCGAACAATAAAACCGTTCGTATTTAGATAGATCGACGTCAACTCTTACGGCGGTACATCGACGGACGTCCGGCACCGGGACAAATTGATCTCCGTCCCGGAGGGTAGAGCGAGCCGCGACGTAAGTGTGCCATTTGTCAGTGGCGGCGGTAGAACGGTAGCAGTAAGGACGGGCGAAATACCCGCGGCACAATATAACGCGTGACTGGACTCCGGGATCAAACCGCAACCGTGCACTATTACCGCCTGAAGAATTGGCGCGAATTTGTTTTCCGCGAGTCGTAAGAATGAATACGTATCTTATATATGTCATTGTCAGCTTGTATGTGTTATTCGATTTGTAGGAATTTACGAATTTTCAGACATTATTTCTCGTGTTGTGTGTTTTGGTGTGGTTTTCAGTGTTGTGTATGTCTGTTTTTTCCTTACCCTTCGGTCGTTTGTTCGCGCACGTTCTCTGTGCCATTTTTTTCATCAAATTAGTTTTGTTACGGAAAAAAATGTACCAAATAAATTGAATGTTTTTTTTCTCTATGTGTCAAGAAATCTTGAGAGAAATTTCTAAAAAATCGGTTTATTTATTTTATCGTAATATTTTCTCATATAAAAACATATTTTCATCTTTCACATAACCACCAACCATATTCTATACAAATTTAACACCAGAATTATACAGATTTTAATTTCATAGATTATAGTAATGTAATTTGGAGAAAATAAATGAATTTGGAAAAAATGAACATAAAGTTAATATATAACATATTTTTAAATAAGTATAAAAATGTAACTAATGATTCAATTTTTCATGAAAACTCATTTATAAATTTACATTTTTAATCAAATATAATAAGAATAATTGTGACTTTGCAATAGAAACAAAATTTTTATTTTTTACTAGGTTTGATTGCGATTTCAGTTCTTTAATTATATTTATTGTTTAAATAATAAGCTCGATATCTCGTGCTGTACTTTTTAATTAGAAAGAATAAAAATGACCAGGTTGAACAAGTTTAGTAATAAATAAAAATAATCAATTTATAAAACCTAAACTATTTTTATTGTATAAATTTAATTAACCTAATTTAATAAATAGTTTATATGAAAATATTACAGAATATATTTCATAAATATCGTAAAAATATTTGTTGTTATTTTTTAAAAGAAATATATATATATATATATATATATATATATATATATATGTATACATTGTATGTATGTAGATAAATTGTTGTTTGTTAATATGTCTTAACAGACATTTAAGAGAATCCGTTCTTGAATATTTAAATTCGTTATTAACCTTAGCTGCGAGTAAGTCATAACGACTTTAGATAAAATAATGTGTAAACACTTTAAGATAATTATTATTACACCACTATATCCCAGCGCTCGTTTGCCATTGTCAGATGTAACAAAGGAAGTCTTTATTAACAGCACACGTTCACCAAACACACAATATCTCTGGCGAAGCCTGTTTACTATAGGCCAGCACATCAAACCTTGGACAGCGACCTCACACAAATTTCAATTGAATCTCGTGTCTCGGCATGTTTATCCAAGAAGAGCGGATAACTTTAGCGCTACCAAAAAGAGCCGGCACAAGCAAGGACGCTCCGACTCCATTGTACGTGTGGAAAAGAAACGATGTTATGTGACGCTGGAAATGACGCGTTCGTACGTTAACGGTGACACATGGTGTGGGTCACTACAGACATCGTAACTCAACGGTCCGAGAACGAATCCCCGCTGTGGTGCGGACACCGAAAGCTGTCTAAAGTCCTCTGTCGTTCTCCTCGGTTGTATATTTGTCATGTGTGGATCGTTGGAAATAATATGACTCATTGGCTCTAGTTTTGTGATATCGGATATATTTAATGTCGTTCACATTCACCGTATCATCAATATATATATATATATATATATATATATATATATATATATATATATATATATGTATATATATTGATGAAACAATAATATCATTTTTCCCATTCAGATGATTATAAGAAATTTATTGATTTTGTATTAAAATCCAACGATCACAATTTAAATATTTTTATTGGATGCTTATTCATTATTTATTTATTAAATTATCATTTTTTTTAAAAAAAATCTAATGTTTCAAAATTTGCTACTGTTTAATTTTCATTTAATTTTATTGAAACATTGTGTTGCTCTATTGAAACAAATTTCATGTAATCCCAAATTACTGTCGTATTTGTACCATTATATTTAGTTTGATTCTATTCTAACTTTCAAACTACTTAGTTTAAATGATGTTTTAATCCAAACATAATTCCTAATGTGAATATATATATATATATATATATATATATATATATATATATATATACTTTTACAAGGATATTTATTTGATTACATTCTATCGCAAACGACTATCGACATTCATAAATAAAAAAGTAAACTTGTATCTTTGTTATGCACAACTTAAATATACGGCTTATGGCATATACTCATTTGCATGGATGAACGTTTAATGTCGTTCAAGCGTTAATATGACCGACCTCAGGCGACCCAAAGTAAATATGTGCGCTGATTAGCGGACGTTTGTGAATGTTAGTTTTTTTTTCGTTAACAAAAAAAAATATACGATTTTCACGTGAAGCGAAATAAAAGTAAACGCGGTAGTCGCCGTTTGTCCTTTTATGCTATGCAAATAAAAACAACATTCGAGAATTGTTTATTTAAAAGTGTACATTAAGCTTTATATATATATATATATATATATATATATATATATATATATATATATATATTTGTAAGTATGTATGTATGTACGCATACATACGTTTTTGTGTGAATGAATTATTGAAAGGTTTTGTGTAAAAGTGTATCGTTTATATGTTAATGACGAATGTCAAATCGGCATTTTTAATTAATCACACAGGATCAGTCCATGAATATTTCATTAATGTATTTTTTTTCTTGTAACAATCCACTGACAATAATTTTCAAACATGTAAATTTTCGACAGTGTTAAAATATGATCAAACACATTTGTTCCAAGTTTATTTCAAGATTGAATTTTTAATTTACACTTTTGATAAAAATGATAATTTTTGAAAATGTAATTACTGAGAGTTTAAAAAACGATATATGTAAATTAAATTTCTTATATAACACAAAAAGTAGATTTATTTTGGATTTGAAAAAGTTATTACTTGTATTTTTTAAAAGTTCAAATATAGCTATACAAAAATGTTGTTACTAAAGAATATGTAAAGTAAATAAAAAATAATTAGAAAACATAAATTAATAGAAATGAGAAGGTTTTATTTGTAAATAAAAAATGTTTATTTTTTAAAACATTCAACAAAAAGGTCATCTACTCGTAATTGAGTCTTAAAATCAAAATAAATATAAATATAGAAATTGTCAAAATAATATTTTCAAGAGGATAGATAGAAAATAATTGTAATTAATAATCTCTCTCTTTCTTTATATATATATATATATATATATATATATATATATATATATATATATATATATCAGCATCTCTCTATCCACTGCCAAATGATAACTTCTCGCAAAGTTTTCCACTTTGACCAATTCAATTCCTTGCTCTTTCAAATATATACATATATATATATATATATATATATGTATGTATGTATGTATGTATGTATGTATGTATGTATGTATGTATGTATGTATGACTTAAAGTCTCTGAAATTTTAATCGTATATATCAAAACAAGTGTAGCCCTTTAGAAAAAAAGGAACGTAATAGTGACACAGAGTGCCCGCTCTATTGAGCCAAACAACAAGAAATATATAAAAAAAGGTTTTGTATGCTCTGTGACCGG
Source organism: Neoneuromus ignobilis (assembly GCA_029203775.1). Lineage (NCBI taxonomy): Eukaryota > Metazoa > Arthropoda > Insecta > Megaloptera > Corydalidae > Neoneuromus > Neoneuromus ignobilis. The sequence continues at coordinate 15,222,755 of CP092096.1, read as the reverse complement.
AAACTTGTCCAGCTAGCAGCACGATCTAGGTACGCGACCGAACACTACAAAGACTCTTTTGTTTTAGTCAAGTTTGCAGTTGGTTTTAATGACGTCATAGACGGTGTTAAAGAAAATTCAGATTATTTATTTAAAAAAAATATATTTTAATTATAAATATATGACTCGTGTAATCACTGGAAAAATGAATTATCAATGGAGAAATTTATTATTATGTTTTGAAATATTTCTTCTCGATGAATTATAAAACCAAAAACAGATTAAAAACATAATTAGTAATCAATAACTCAATAAAGAAATAAATATTTCATAAATAACTGTAGTCTATTTTTCTTAAAGTTTTTTAATGGCTGCTTTATTCAAAACAGTACCATCAATCTTTTGTTCACTTTAATTCCTTTAAATTCTTTTCATTCTCAACACGAAGAATAATATATTTTCATTAACTAAGAATCCGTTTCAATGAGTAAGGGATTTTACCCCTCTTGTTTAATTTTTGAAAAGAAAAGTGTCTAGATTAGTAAACTATGGGTGCATAAATTAGATTCCTTTTAAAATAGGATTTTAAATTTTAATCTCTTCTATTCAGAATTTTTTTAAACTTTGTACTTTCTATATTTATTTAGACAATAAATAAAAATCTTGAAATTTTCAACAAGATATATATATATATATATCAAATTATCTAACTTGCATATAAATTTAAATTAAGAGGTACAAAGATATAAATTAAGGGGTACGTGGATATAACTCTTTTAAAAACGAATTAAATAATGTTCTTAAACACTGTTTGTGTTCGTGTTATAAAAGTCTTATTTGAAAATCATAAACTTAAACAAGCTTTTTTTCAAAGGTCTTTACAAATCTCTATAGGGAAAGAACAACTCTTTACATTAGAATAATGTATCTAATTACACTTTACCATGAAAAACTACAGAAGTATATTAGTTGACTGCTAAAGACTATGAATTTAAAATAGGGAACTAATCCGTGCATTTATATTCTTAACTCAATTAGATCCCCCTTCAAAAGAAATAAAAAACAACTCTCCTCTCTCTCTCTCTCTCTCTCTCTATATATATATATATATATATATATATATATATAAACAAAGAGGATAGAGTTTTAGAAGGATCAAGATAAAAAAATGGCTACGAGTTAATATCCGTTGTGTAATCTAGACAAAAAAGAAACCAATTAGAAGAATTATCAACACCTTCGTGGTATTACAACACAAATCCCATAAATTGGTCATTTAAGAATTGTGATACTCGTCTGTCCAATATCTGCCGCATGTTGTCTCAAAACGAGTAGAAAGACCTCTGTTCATTTTCCCCTACACCACCCATCATCCATCCGTATCCCGTAGGACGAGTGAACGATCTACCCGTTCTTACTGCCTTGGTCTAACACAAGCTTTATTGTCTCCAGTCCCTCGACGAACGGACGGTTTCCGAAAAAAAAGTGGAGAGAAAAGAAAAACAACCACCACAGCCACGTTCAGTCGTATCGTGTCGTACGTTTCGTACTCGATGCCAACGTCAATATTGGTCACAAATTGGTTCCCGGCAACGACATCGATATTCGGTTGATTAGTATCTTCATCGACACTTTATGTTATTTTAGTTTCACATCGATACAAAACGACAACGAAAATGTACCCGGAGGACGTACTGTTACCGTGATACAGTTTTCTTGTCTATTAGATTTTGACTGATCTCTATACACCTATAGTTATGTTTTAGTTGTTGCTTGTTGGTTCCAATAAATTTAAAAAAATCAAACACCATCTGATACAATGCGAAAAATATTACATTTAATAGTTTTTCTTCAATATTTTTTATAGATATTTCTTTTTTTTGAGTTTAATAACAATAACTATTATGTTTCTATAATTATTTAAGTACTAAAATAGAATTATATTCATTAGTAAAACATGAATTTATTAGTTAGACTTTTAAATGGATTCAAATAATTGCTAAAAATTAAAATATTTTTCTAGTAAGGATTTTTATATATCATTTCTTTGAAAAAGAAATTAAATAAAATAAATCTCTATTTGATATGAAATAATTATGAATCTTTATTTATTTTTTGTATACCAATTATGAGTTTCGTTTTTTCTGAGAAATACAAGTTTTCATTTCATAAAATAACTTCTTCCCTTATTTATATTTAACTTTTTTAATATTCATTGCTTCTTTTCATATTTTTCCAACAAATATATTCATCTCTATTTATATATATATATATACATGAAATTCTTCATAGTTCATATAGAGAAAATAGATTTGATTAAAATTAATATTAGAGTTAAAACAAATCAAATCAATATTTCATTTTTAGAGCTTATTGACAGCGAACGATAATTTCTGTAGAACAATGTTTTAAATTGATATGTACATAAGCGTGTCGAACATAGTCTTTTAACAACTACGAAAGAACACTGTTCGAAATCATCCACTCATAAAAGAAACACGCAACGGACCCGGAAAAATCAACAAAGACAAGCGAACAAGCGAGTAAAGATAAAATGTTCGAAACTCTATACATCATTGACCACTTCAGAGCCATTTACAAAGACAAAACATACATACACACACACGCACACATTTATATATATCCGGAATGGAACGGGGACTTCGTGGATCCAACTGAGCTTACCATCGTCGAACGTTCAGTTCTCGCACCAAGACAACTCCTGCTGGATGAGTGTTAGTTTTATCACGAATGTCGTATAATGGTCAGACATCAGAGGGCGGTAGGAGATGTTTTTGTTTTGCCGCGGCGGTGAAATAAATGTCCGCAGCCAACTTCACGCTACTTGATAAATTATTGTCTGTTTAACTTTAACAAGGCTACCGTCTGCAGTGTTGGCATCGACGTCGACGTTGCCGCCGACGCCCACTCGCTGTCGACGCAGTCGTCCCGGAATCGTAAAATGAAATAACACGTACGGATATGTGGAGATTGTCTCAGCGTTCGCTTGTTGCCCTCCACATAAATCATTTCTTTAAAATGTGTTCTGTGCGCCCGTCGTACGCCTGAGATATTATATTTGTACGTTGCTTTTCGACAAAGTAATCTTGATGTTCTTTGCGGTGTTCTCGTTTCTTATTATATGATTTGTTTTCAAAAGTAAAGCGGATGTTAAAGTTCATTTGAAGGTCTCGTATTTATATATGTTTAGTATTATATATATAACCATTAAATCGATGGAAGTAAAAAGTTTTGAAAGAAACCTTCATCTAGAAATGGATAGAAAAAGGTTTATAATGATTATATATATATATATATATATATATATATATATATATATATATGTATGTATGTATGTATGTATTATAATAATAAAAACCCAAAATTGATAAAATATTTATAAATTTTCAGTCAATTTTTTATCCAATCTAAAAAACATTTTTTTTAAATTAAATCCATATTTTAATTGAAAATTTTAAAATAATTAATAATACAGACATTTTTTTATTTAAATATTTTCGTATCCATGTATTATTCCTACGTATTTATAATGAAGATGAAAATAACACATGTGCTTGATTATTCGTCTCAACATCTTAAGTGGTAGTGAGTATGTATATTATCCTCAGAGCGCATCAATATAATGAAAAGCGCGTTATATAAGTGAGTGTTTAATTTATGCAACGTCGTGAATATCTCAGTGATGTTCAGCCTCTGACGGTCTTGGTAAATGTATGAATATTTGTTGTATTATTTGTACACCATTATCACTATTTACAGCATTTTCCTCGACGTTTATAAAAACAAGACTGTGGAGTGCAACATCAAGTAACATCAATGCACAACTCGATAATCACTCTTATATATAAAATGTACTTTCAGTGTTTAAAAATATGAGATTTATTTATAACTACATACCTTTGATAAAATGCTATATAAATGTTTTATTTTATATATATATATATATATATATATATATATATATATATATATATAATTAAAAACAGTTCATTTTATAAAACCTTTTATATGATTCTTAAGACATTTATTTATTACAGTTTTAAAATATTTTTTTTTACACAAATAATCATTAATCTCTTCTTTACCATTTAGATCTTCTACTTACAATTCATTCAATATTTAAAATTTTATCAATTTTAATTATTTTTTTATAAAAAAATTAATAAAACCAATATATCAAAAAAAATTAACTAAATAAATATTTCTACTAAGAAACAAATATACTTTTTTATAATCAATCAGAATATATATCTTACTTAGTTTTTCGTTTAACTGTATTCACTTAATTAGATATTCTTCTTTATAAATAATTACAAAAAAGTATATTTCAAAATTTGTAATAAAAATGGAATACATAAAATTATTCTAATATAAACCAATTTACGTTTACCAATTAGTAAATTATAGGTTAATCTTTATTTTATGCACGATTTTTATATAAATATGAGTATGTAAATGTTATAGTTTTTTCAAAATCCAGATAAACTTTAATAAACTTATTTTTAGAATCGAGATCGATTTCTAGCTGAAAGCTCATGTAAAATCAAAACACTTTTACCAAATTACATACATACGAACATGCATATATATATATATATATATATATATATATATATATATATATATATATAAGGTTTTGTGTGTGTAAATCCATTATAAAGGTATAAAAATTAATCGATAAAATGTAAATTACTGATTTCAATTTTTATTACACTCGTTTCATTTACATACTTGCTTTATCGTATTCAAATCGATTAAGTACAACAAATATATCACCTATGAAAAGTAAATTTACATTCCAAATTACTTACTCAATAATATTGAAGTATATATTCGATTCGAATGAGACATATTTACATACACACATATACACACACCCTAATATATATACATATAAAAATTTAAATAATAAAAACATTTTAATAATTAATCATGTTTACTTTTGATCAGATTTTTAAATAGTTATACGTGTATATCATTTATTTTTAAATATTTTTTGTATAGTATTAAAAATTTTATTTATTTTTATTAAAAAATATTTTTGAAAAAAATATCATATTTAAATATAATTCAACATCCCCAACTTAATAATATTTTGTTAAAACTTTGCAGTTTTCGATATTATTTAGTATGAGTATATTTTATACATGAATTAATTCATTAACTTAAGTTATATTAAATTTAATTATAGTTCTGAATTGTGGTTACGTTCGTGTTTACAAACGAATCATTATCTCCATAATCTGAAATTATCTTTCATCAATGTATTCAATAATTACTTATTGTTTAATTTAATTGATCGTCAAAATTCAGATAATTGAATTAAAATGAACAATCAGCAATTAATACACATTTTAATAAAAACAATTAGTGTTGTTTGATATTTCAAAATATCAAATGATCAAAATTTTGGTTGTATTAGTTATATGGTGAAAATAAGAATTTAAATATGGATTAAAAATTAATTTATAAATCAATATCTTAACTATACAAGTTTATTATTTATAAAATTAATATAAAAATAAATTTCAAAATAACTAGTGTATTAATTAATTTTATAATTTATTCTTTTTCATTTTACATTTCAATTCCATCATCGAATCATCAATTATAAATCCCAAGATTGATAAATCACTCCGTTAAGTAAACTAGTTTAAGGAATGATTTATATCGGTTAATAAATGTTATTTACAATCTTCAGCAGAAACCAAAATAAAAAATATAAAGCACTCGCCGGTAGCGAATTGTAAACGGAACATATAAAACGATATCCAATACAATAACTTCAATCTTTCGATAGTCTGAATAGTCAGTCCAATGGATCGGCGGAAAACCATGTAGAAATGGTCAGTGCTCAGACGTCGAAAGTTTATCGAGTAGTTGCGGTAGTTTCACCGCACACAACTGTTGCAGAAAACATTATGCTCAATGCGAAAGGCGGGGTTCAGATTTTTTTTCAGTCCGTTACAACTGTTTTACAAAGTATGTAGAGGTAGAAATACACACAAATGTATGTGTATGTGCGGTCTCGGTGTGGTTTCACAGTTTCAAGCTGTGGTTATAGTGGATACCGCTCCATAACCATACATAAAAGTCAGTAGTTCGAATTGTACGTTTTTGTTGTTATGAACGTCGTTTTTGATACGGCCAAACATTAAATCATTATAAAATATGCAAAATTTCCTGCGTTCATGAATTGTTATTTGATATTATTTTACACCAACAACGATAATTAATTATATCTCAATTCAAACATTTTACAACATTACCTTATAATAAACAATCTCAGAACACAATTGTGTCACTTGCATTTTTTAATTTTGTAATAAAATTCAATTTGATTGATTTGAAATGTATTTCAATTGATGTTCCCTTCGGATGCTCCTTATTAGATGATTTTTTTCTCAAATTTTCTATTTCGACCGATTCATTGCATTTATCTTCTATTCAATTTCGAAAAATGTTCTTACATATCTAACCCATCTAATCATAAATTACTTTCTGAACCTTTTTATACTTGCCAATTCCTAATTAAAAATTCTTATATATTGATGATCTTATCATGATTTTCAATATAAACAAAAATATTCTAAGTATTTACATCGTATCTGATGTTCAATATAAAATGCAATTTTACACACACACATATATATATATATATATATACATATTTCTATATAAATTGTATAGAATAAATAATTCATAACCTAAATTAAGTGAATATTTGAGATAAAATAAGGTTTTATTTTTTATAAAATCAAACTATCTCTTTTTTAAACTTTATATATTTTTTTTAATAAAATTATATAAATATACTTTATTTTATTCGTGTATATCAATCAAGTAATGAAAGATACACCAATTAAATTCAGTGAACGAAAATACACACATTTATATATATATATATATATACATATGTGTGTGTGTATATACAAGCGACAAATCATTATTATTTGAGAAAATATTAGTTTGCATAACGTAAATCGGCGACGGAGTGATTGCCAGACAGATAAAAAGAACATTTTCCATTAGCCCATTTCGCGCAGCACAATAAACAAAATGGGAACATTAATCTTCCACGACCACAACTGACGGTTGGCAATCAGTCATAATTACCCGTCGCCGCAAATAGACTATGAAAAAGACGATTCCGTGCATAAAATGCCGTCTTCATTTCGTACAAGATTTATGCTCTAGCTGTGCTTGTCGTTTCTGCAATTTCTTATACGCTTCGTTGTATATGTTGTCACGTAGTGTTGTACTTACATCATTCTATTGTCTTTGAATATTCTCTTACTCTCAACACACATTTTTCACACACATACATACACGTATGTATATATACATATATTTAAAATATTTTAAATTAAAATTAGTTTTAAAATCTTTTTCCACTATTTTTTTAAAAGAAAATAAAATTTGAATATATTTCTGTATAATTTTCTTAAATTTTTCATAAAAAATGTTGAAATAATTCTAGAAATAACATATACGATTCAAAAATTAAATTATTTTTTGTAAGAGCTCTGCATTTTATATACACATAATTTTAGAATAATTTTTTTATTAAAATAAAGACAATTTTAATCAACTTTTTAATGTTATATTAAGTTGGTTTATAAACATAGTAATTTTGCAGTATATAATAAAAAAAATTGGTATTAAAATTAATTTAAAATATATCAAAAGATAATTTTAACGCTTTCTTTTAAATATAGTACAATAGAACGAAAAAAGTAGTGTTTTTCAATTCATACTAAATATGTTTAATTTATGTTTTGGTTATATTTAATTTTTAATAAATAGTTGATATTTAATCAATCACTATTTTAATCATTTTATCTGAAATATTACTTAAAATTTAATTATCCAAAGTTCTTCAGTTGAAATTACATAAATAAATATATTATTGTGCAATTGAAACCGATTTAAAATTAAATTTTTGTATACATAAAAAATATACAAAAATTAAATCTTGGAAACAATAAAATGAAACGAACTGACTTTGAGAACCTTATTTTCCCTAGAAGCTTTTACACGAATTCAACTCGTGCAAATTTAAGATCAGACATTGTATAGAAGTATACTAAATAACTATAAGACGTCTTATAAACAGTTAAATATCGGACACACAACTATTCTCTAAATGAGAACGACACATAAACTTAATAACAAACCGGGATAATATTTGCAAGGAAGTCCACCAAACTTAATTAACACGGCACGCCGTAAATTTTAAACGAAATCCCAATAAAAAAGAACGAACAGTCGTATACAGAAATATTTGTTTTCAGCTACCAATGTTTTGGAGCGGTAATTTAGATTAAGTTTTCTACGGGGAATTGCCTCGGGAAAATGTTGTGCCGTTGTTGTACTTCTATCTGCTATTAGCCTCATTTCGTAGAATATACAGAGGCGCGCGACCTTAACGGCGGATATAACACAACAACACTGCGTATGTTATGGTTGATGGAACAGATCCTACTACTCAAATGTATGATTACCAATTCAAATATATCATACCTTTACACAGTACCAATTATCGATAAGACATTTCATGTAGATGAATAGAATACGAATCGACAACAATCAGCAGCGATGATACTTGTAAGAGCTTAACGCTGCTCGAACACTCGACTCACTTCTACGGAATTATCTTCGTTTAGACAACGTGCGATCTCGTACAACCGTCATACAATACACACATATGTACGTTCTTAAATATTTGTATATATACAAAGTGAAATAAAGTTTTATTTGTAATCTAGTTTGATAAGGAAAACATAAAAGACAACATTAAGAAAATAATATTGTTTTCTGTAAATAATACAAATACATATATTTAATTTTACTCTATAAGAAATAGATATTTTTTCTCATAAAGATACATTTTTATATTCAACAAAACGTCTTTTTATTCATATACATCTATTACTACAGTCTAATCTGTTATCATAATATCTAGATATAAAATACATTTTCAAGTTTTTCAATATTTTACTATTTACAATATTAATATTTTATTGCATTTAAAATATTGTAGCTTATTATTATTTTTGCAATAACAGATTATTATTTGTCAATATGATTGTAATAGAATTATTTCTAACAAATGCATTATTAATTAATATGAAATATTAAATAACATATGAATTTAATCTTAAAATTTTCATCACATATATATATATTTATATAACATTGTTTAATTTTCAAATAAACACTAAACCACTTTGAAACTATTACAAATTCAAAGTTTATTGATTAAATGTTTCAAATACAATGTTTGTGGTTATTCAATGAAACAGTAATTATAGAAAATTAATATCGTAAAAACTATATTGAGGGAGGAATTGACAACAAAAGTTAATTGAATTATTTTGAATATTAAATCTGGTACCTTCTCTGTTTAATTGTTAGAATATCATATATATATATATATATATATATGTATGTATGTATGTATAAATATATATAATATGAATATTAATTAAATTATTTTTAGTAACATTTTCCATACACTATTTCTTTCATTAATGTTATTTTGTAGACATGTTTACATAAAAGTAATTTAATTAAAATACTTTATACATCCAACTACTAACCAAAAATAGAATTAAATTATAATATTTTTTAAAAATAATTTCTAATTTCATTATTACATTTATATAGAGAACTATTATGTAGAGTACTATTTTGAGAACTATTATCAGTTGAGATTTTAATTAAATAATATTTATTTTATTTTTTTCAATAACTCTTTTATGAATTTTATTGTATTTTCTTTCTATTCAATATTTTAATCATGAAAATTATATATACCATCAGTCTAGTTCTCTCCACTGATATATATATATATATATATATATATATATATATATATATATATATATATATATATATATATATCTTTCCAGTCATCAAACTTATAATTGATTAATCTCAGCTCTCCAATTTCCTCATTACCTATTATTCTTTTCATAGTCTCACAACTTCTAGATTGTACGTCTTCCATTATTTATTTTATATAATTGTTTAGGTCAAATCAAGTCAGTTCTTTTATAATTTTTTCTTCCACCATTTCTTCAAAAATATTTTTAAGTATTTCCTTCTGCTGTCTTAGTATATGTACTATTAGACTTATTTTCTTTCTCCATATAATTTATTCTTGCCTACTTTTCTAATCACTCTCTTATTTAATGCTCTGTCTACTCATTTAACACCAAACTTTTTCCTCTACTCCATTTGTTTATGTTTTATATCCATACATAGTTTTACTTCACACAAAAACCTTCATCAATTTTTCCTTATTCCTATCTAACAGCTGGTAATTCACATTGATAACTTTTTTTGCTATTAATATACTATTTCTTATTTCTCTTTTTCTTGTTCCTTCATATATATATATATATATATATATATATATATATATATGTATGTATGTATGTATGTATACAAATATTAATGAGTACATATTTGAATATATTTTTAATTCTATTAGAACGATCTGGTATACGAATATCAAAGTGAATTAACAAAATCGAGTTGTTAAATATGATATCTGGTGCAACAGATAATTGCAAATAATCATATTTGATGTGTTGAGATTGACAATCTCGTCAATTTAATATGTTATTAATGATGAACGTCATAAGTGCGTCGCACGCCGCGGGCCAAACTGTAAAATTAAACTTTTAGTTTACCCTCAATTTTAGGCTTTTCATGCAAATCTATCTTTATACACAACGTTCTTCACTGCAGCCACTGCAAAGTTTACTTATAATTATTGGGAATGTTTTCACAGAGTGTTAGCGAAGTTTGTTATTTATCATCAATTTTAAGATAACTTTCGGTAGCGAAAATCATTTCCATGCAGGATACGTTGATTAAAGTACTTTATCATGTAAAATTAGAAAGGCTACAACGTATACATACATACATACATCTATATATATATATATATATATATATATATATATATATATATATATGTGTGTGTGTGTGTGTGTGTGTGTGTCTTGTGTGTATATTGAATAGGCTTGACTTCGTTGATAACTTTTCAAATAAGCTGATATACGAAAATTATTATAATACTCACTTGATTATAGTTGACTGCTTTATGAACTTCGTCTGTTTACAATTTTCTTACAATAACTATTGAACTAAACCTACACGACAATATTCTCATTATGAAAATATTTATCTTGTATAGAAGTTTAAAACGACACTGCCAATGTATACATTAGAAATTCTAAGAAAACAGTTTGTTTCGTATAAATTATATATTATAAATGTTTATATACAATCGATCAATAAATATACATACAAACTGTAAAAATGTTTAATTAATTTCTTTCTAATAACATTTTTCCATATTTGAATTTTCTCTTAACAATATCTTTAAAAATGTTCTATACAAATATATTTTTCAGAACAAAACTTTATTTTTTTATTTATCATTTACTATAAACGAACATATAGTTAAGTAAATATGTTTAATCAAAAATATTTTTATCTGAAACGTGACCTAAGTTTCCATATTCTAGGTATATATATATATATATATATATATATATATATATATATATATATAATATGTTTAGATTGGAAATTGCTTATAGTATGGAATTTGTTATTCTTTCTATAATATCGTCGAACTTCACGTGCATAATCGTACTAAACGATATCGAAATCCAGCCCTGAACGAGTGTTACGACCCGACTGTTAGTTCCCTGCATTTCACCATTCAAATCGAGCAAAAGTAATAAAAACGAAAGAAAAAAAGCAACCCGACGATTGGTGTGGAATATACGTCACGAGCGGCCATGATTGTTCGACCACGAAACAAAGCGATGAAATAGCAAAACACGTATCGTGTATCGCATAAAACAAGACAAATTGGTGTCAATATTCATATTTGTCGGAAGACAAGGCTTTTTTATACATATTCTCGCTATCTGTCTGTCCTTGTGTATGTTTGTGGAAGCATGTTCTTTTTGAACAACGCCTAGGGCTTCTATTTCACAGTTGTGTGTATTTTGCATTCAAATTCCGCAAAGTTGTTTTGATATTCGATCTGAATCCAGACCACGTATTCGCGATAATGTTGGCAATATGTGAGAGTGCCACAGGTTAGAGTCGAACTGGTACCACGAACAGGAGCACATGGGACCGTTCGACGGGATCCTAGACTTGTAATAATAGTATCGTTTTATAGAAAAATCGAACCGATTGAAATTTTATACATGTTTCTTTACCCACGAACACACATTTATTCTTATTATATATATATATATATATATATATATATATATATATATATATATACATATATATATGTACATATTAAGAACCGAACAATGTGTCTGAAATTTATTTAAAATCATTTGTTATCCTATTTTTTGATAAAAATATCTATTTCTATAATATGACATGCTTATACATAGACAGATATTGATTTTTCAATTTAGTTATTCAACGAAATAAAATATATTTTTATAAATATTGAAATTTAATTTATTATATATACATATATAATCTATAGAATTACTTTAGTTTAAAATGCTCTTTAGTCCAATAATTTTAAATCATTAAATTTCCTACTGAAAGCTTTTAAAAATTTAGTTAAATAAGAACATTTAATTAAAGAGATAAATTTAAAAATTAGAATACTTGCCACCAGACTTTTAATTCATATTAAACGTATGTTTCATGTAGCCATACAAATATTTTTATTACACAAAAAAAGTATTTATTAATAAAAGATTTTTTTCATTTATTCATTTAAAATTGATAAAATAAATAAAATTAGTGAAATTCTTGAAATTTCTTTTAGTATATTTGTTTTTTTAGCTAATTGTCTATTTTTAATCCATAAATATGAAATATATATATTTTTTATATATAAATTATCTTACATGTTACTAGAATAATTAAGATAAATTTCTTCATTAAAATAAAACGATAATCCTCACTTATAATTAATTTATTACGAAACTTTCAAGAAGAAAAATAAAAGTTAATAATATATTCAAAGTCAAATAAATTAATTCTATTGTACAATATTTTTAAGCTCTAATTTTATTTGTAAATAAAAAAGTGGTTTACTACTATAATAAATAGCATACTACCACGAAATGTCTGGGCATGTTTATAAACACATTAAACGTTATCGAGGTAATATTGTGTCTAGTCAGTGTAATATATAGTTTTTGAGATAATTGAATTTATGTTTTAAATATTAATAACGATATTTAATATAATTAAATACTGTAGTTGGAATAAAAAGTAGAAAAAGTGAAAAAGTAATTTATATTTTTTTCTGATTCATTTTTTTATTGAAAAATGATCTCAATCAAATTATATAAAAATCAATTATACTATGTATGTATGTTGACGGAAGACATATTTATTTCATAAACAATCAAGGCAGTAAACCAACCGACTAATTACAATGCAAAGGCGGCAACTAACAGCAATTACAAAGTTTGAAATGTCAATACATCATGGGCAAAGACATGATGTGCAATAAGTTGTGAATGACGACGGCATCGTCGGTTCCGATGACGATGATGATGTAGAGAGATATAGGCAGCAGGCTGGCCTCTGTTAGTGTAGTTCGACTCTCTACGGATGTCCCGAGTTTGACACTTTCCGACAAATTCCGTGGCGCCGATGGTTGAATATTTTATGGTGTGTGGTCACGCCACTGAAACATTAAAATCTAACTTAATGAGTATCAGTTGTGGACGTAGCAGTTGTACCTGTTCTAGTTATACATAAAAGACAAAGCTTACATATTAGATAGTTTGAAATAATTTACAAGTTTAGATACAGCTACCGAACAATATTTAAAAATATTAACATACACACACACACACACACACACACACATATATATATATATATACAAATCAATTGTAACTACAAATCTATATAATCGTTTCAAAATTTATTATACATATTTTTTTATAAAAATATTTATATTTTATTATTACAAGTGATATTAAAATTTTATTTGTTTTTATAGTTTTAATTTAACTATAATTTAATTTTAACTGAATCATATAATTTATTGAAATTGAAAATAGATTTAATCTAAATTATTTATTTTAAAATAAAATGCAAAAAATCAAAAAGTTACTTAAATTATTAGAAAACATCAAATCAAAGTTATTATTAAATTTTATACAAGATTTTCTTATTAATTTTCTCTACAAATATCTTAACAGCAACCCCTTATGCCATTCTTGTACATAAAATATTGTTAACATGACACTAAGTCTATCAATTATTACAAATAACAACTTCTGTTATTTTCCCCTCCATATTTATGAGCATTATCGTCGTTAATAAATATTTATACTACTACTTTTCTGTCTACGTACGTCCCTTTCTTTATCGGAATTTCTACAATTTTTCATTCGATGCACCAGAACCCTCCATTCTTTCTACAAATGATTGACGAAGTAGTGTAAATAAGAGTTTTGTAATACGATATACGGTTTCAGTAATTTTGTATAGGAGAATTTATAAACAAGGGAATGTTTTGAATGAAATACGATATTATATTTTGATTATCTTCAATATTTGATTTGTAATGTTTTTATAAAATACTACAAATAATAATATTGATAAATATATTTTTACACAAGTTATTATAACATTTATTTTTTTAATAACAATAAATATTAATCATGTTTTAAATTATTAAACAAGAAAAATCAGAAACATTATAAGATAATTAAATTGAAAAATGAACTAAATTAGAAAATATACTGAATAAATTAACATTTATTTAAAATAAAAATTTATTTCAATTAATTACAATAACTAATTATAGTTATCAAAATGAACTTTTATGTTTTATTCGACTCTATATACAAAAATATAAATAATTTGTATTAAACAAAACGTACAAATATTTAAAAAAATAATACGATTCTTTTACCACATCGACAGCGTTTACTTTTTAAACACTCATATACCCATTCTCTACGTCAATTCAAAGACTTGTGACGTTATATGAATATCATATTCGCGTGTTGTTATCATTACACTTAAATCAAAATTTGTTCGCCCGGGGCGCGGTTCAAAACCTTATAGCGGGCGATATTTCGCGACGCCCATTCTTCATCGAAACCGACCGCAACGGCGGCACACCGTCCCAGCATCACACATATTCACAATCACGGCACGTTCGGGGGCACCGCCGTCGCGATCTGTTGTGCGCTATCCGCCTATCGACCCCCGTCGACCACCCTTTTCTTCTACCACGACGACCGCCAACAGCCAACAGAACGCTCACGACCCACAGAAAGCTCCCAGCACGAAGCAATCACTGCCGATGCGGCCGCCCTGCTTCTTATTCCTCTCCTTATGTTATACGCGTGGTCATGTAGAATGAACGCTTAGGTCTTTTATGTACATCACAGAAGCAACAGAAACCGTAACGTTATTATGTACCATCATTGCAGAGAAATTTTGATTGAATTATATTTGAGATTTATTAAAGCATGTATCTTTTTCAATTCATAGGATTTTATAAAACAATTAAATATAAAAATAACTTTTTTTAAAAAAAGACACAAATCTGTACATATATAAATGTAATCATAAATTAATCTTTTCAAATGATAAAATTCTATATTTTTCTGTAAACATGAATATATTACAATTATACAGAAGATTTATTTACAGATTTATCAAAAATATAAATTAACTATACAAACTTTATACAATAATCACATACGAAAACAATAGCAAATATTATTGCTACAATTACCTATTTGCCAGCCTGTTTACACTATTACATGCTTTCAATGTGCTTGTTTTATTGCTGAATAATAGCAACTACTTTATGACGATATTAAATACGAACATTTAATATATTTCCTAGCACCAAAGTACTTTAATTTACTACTGCACAGGTTTTCTTTACACATATTACTTCACATATTTTCTATCTTGTTTAATTAATTTATAAATAAAAAATCGACTAGTAAATTTATAAAAACAAGCACACACACACACACATATATATATATATATATATATATATATATATATATATATATATATATATATATATATATATATATATATATATATATACGAGGGTTGTTTGATAATTATGGTAAATTTATTTATTGTTTAATTTAATTAATTAATTTATTTATTTAATTTTGATTTTTCGTACTTTTTTACCATACTTATCAAACGACCCTCGTATATATGTATATTTACATTTATGTATATATGTGTGTATATGTATAAATGCATATAAATGCTTTACTGTCACTGAAAGTAGGGAAATATATTTTCTATTTCTTTGAGTTTTCATCAATTGTAGGTCATATTTTTCAATAAAATTTCTAAGTCTGTTATTAGATCTTTTTTATTACCTTTTTTAAAAAGCTGTACATTCATTTTTTTAAAATATATTGTGTTTTTCCAATGTCTAATTCATTTTGATTATCTTCTTTCTTTAACTTAGAATTTAATTTTTGGTATAATAAATATGTTCATTCACACACACACACCAAATATATATATATATATATGTTTGTGTATACTACACAAACAGACAAAAATAAATGATAAAATAGAATATAGACTGTGCAAAAAAATTAGACAATAGGTCGTTATAAAATGAAGATCAAGAGATAAAATAAGGTCAAAAAGAGATCTCATCAAAGATGGAAAAATTAATATGTGAACTATAATTAAGACGAGTATTGAAACAGATTGATCATGGATAGTAGAAAGTAGGAGTACCATGGGAGGACGTTTGAAGATCGAGTAGCATTCTTTGAGATTTCCACTCAGCAGTAGACCAATATAATCTGTGATAATATGTATATATATATATATATATATATATATATATATATATATATATATTCTAAAATTTCAATCGATTGTCGTCAATTTCAATGCGAATCATTTTATTTGTCAGCGAATACAGTCTACACACACAAACGAAAATCTCGACCCACCAAACCATACTACTAACAAGATTACATCGACATATTTTTTCCGAATTGTAAGAAATGATAAATTGATAATTTATTTTTCATTTGCGTTGAATAGGGAAATGCGTTTATGCAAATCTGATATTCGTGTATCGGGAAATATGAAGTGATACTTATTTGATTTGACCAACTTTACATACACACAGATATATATATATATATATATGAAGATTTTCTTTTATTCCCTATTCCATTGAATTATATAATAAGCATGGCTAAAATATTTTATAACATAAAGAAAATAATCTTACTTGTAGAGAAAGTTTATTTTACAAACATAAAATCAACTTATATATTTCTTCATTCATCCATATATATATATATATATATATATATATATATATATATATATATATATATATATATATTATAATTACAAATTCTAGTTTGAATTGAATAAATATTTTTTAGAGATAATTATCAACAATCATTATAATAGATAGATACAACTGTGTAACGTTCATTAATTTTTATTAATAAATTTATTTAAAAAATTACATTTTTTTAGTTTTGAATTTTAGTTTTGATGGTTATTTGATTTATCAAAAAATATTAAGTATATAATTTAAACATTAAATTATATATAAATGTATATATATATATATATATATATATATATATATATATATATATATCTGTGTGTGTATGTGTATGTAGAAACATGTATGACTTTCATTAGAAATAACACTGAGTTAAAAATAACATATCTTTGATTAAATCTAAAAATAACTTCAGTTATTGCTTCGAAAAAAAAACATAAATTTTAACTTTTTTTATAAAAAGTATAAAATTAAATATCTTATGTATAATTTTTTTACATATTTAGAACTATATATTATTTTTAATCTTTTGCATATTTAAAAATAATCTTTTCAGAAAATATAAGTTTTAGGTAAATATTTCTAAGTAAATTTCTGTGAAGTTATACTTACTTGTTATGGAAAAAATTAATTAAATACTGTATGAAATATTCTTTAGTGATTAATGTTTTTGATAGTTTTCTATCAGAAAATATTTGTTTTATTTATATTGACAGCGTAACAACACTGAACAATTTGTACTGTAGGTAAAATTTATTTTATAATGTAAGATATTTTTCATTTTTAATTGATTAAATAGCGTTAGTTGGTTATTTACATTCCAGTGAATAAAATTAGATCTGATTTTATTTATCGTTCTGTGATTACTCATTAATATAAAAATAAACTAATTAATTTGATAATATTAAAAATTATCTATTTGTAATATTGACGTCGACTCTAAGCCCGAAAACTAAATCAATTCATCGCGCAGGTAGATAGGTAGGCAGGTAGCATTTTCTTTTCAATTAGTATCCGAGCACCGTCTTCCAATTTGTGATTAATTGCGAACGATTGTTGAATTCGTGCACGTTAAAATTTACCAATTTTCCGAGATCTCAATCGTAATCGAATTATTTTCACTCTTTTAAATTTATCTACTGAAATGTCAAGTGTAATTTAAATTCGATTTTAATCTTCCGTCAATTAATAAAATCCACAAAACCTTACAAAAATATTTTTTCAGATTATCGGATTAAGAATTTCGTGCGTACACAATCCAATGATTGAAAGTGGGAGACGGAACGAAAATCGAAAAAAAATTTCCGTACGCTGAAATTCGAAAGTTGTCTTCGTGATACCAGCGAAAATAATCGCATTAACGTTTTTGAACCGTTTGGTTTTAAATCGACGTTCATGGAGTAATTAAAAATACATTTTAAATGTTTTCGAACTGAAATTCAATTTAGGATAAAGTGTTTTCAATAACAACTGGATAAAAAATATTTATTGAATGCAAAAGTGTCTGTTTAAACATCGTACGGATTCATTTATTTATTTTTATAATATTGTCGTGTGATAATTATTAAATATAGCAAACGAACAACTGAATCTTTTCTTTGCAATAAAAATATTTTCAAAAATCTATCAACCTAAATTAATATGATCGAATAATATTCAGATATTTCCGTATCGTTTATTTTTCTAATATAAAATTAATCAGAAATAATAAAAAAATACTAACTTAGCATAATAGAAAAAAATTAAAATTCAACTCATTCATGAAAAATAAACGACACTAGCAAAGCAGATTATTATGGTATTAAAATGTTCTATGGTATGAAAAAGAAATACAATTCTAATTTAAATAAGTTAATAGTTTATATCAAAGAAATTACACTCGTTGAAAAGTTATAATTGAATATAAAAACTATTTTGTCGTTTATTCAACTAATTAATAAAGAAAAGTATTGAAATATTTCACATAATAGAAATATCATATATAAAAGATACTAAGAACTGAGAAGACTGTTATAAAGCTTCTTGTTGAAAGTATTTTCTTAATGATACTATTTTAATACAAATTTATTATCTTTTTTACTCATTCTCCCTTGACATACTTATATCTTTGCTCAATATAAGCACAAGAATATAAATGTGTTCCAGATGAAAAAAGAAAGGTCGCAGTTATATTTCCAGTCACATCAGCCGCGAATAATACAAATAAATGATTCATAAAGATATATAAAAGATGACGTACAGTATCAAATACAACGTCCTGTATAACAAAATGAAATAAGTACGAATGACTGATTAGATTGAATTGAATAATAACCTTTGTTACGACTGCAATCTAAAAATAAATATTAATTTTTTCAACAGTTCGGCAGGTATAAATTCTTTGTTCGACGAAATAGGAACGCGAAGAGATATTGCAATTTTATCTTATAGGCAAAAGCTTTGTGCAATTGTGTGACCTTCATATATTATTCAATTAAGTTAGTTTGTAGATGTTTCTGAAATGTAATGAAATTACTGACATGCTGTCATCGTCAATACACGTTTAGAATTACCGATATTATCTATTAATATCGTTCGATATTTCTCTGGTAAATTCGTTTTCATAATTTATTTGAATTTTTATCAAAGTACTTACGAGTAAGCTCAAAGTACTTTTAGGAGAATTATTTAATGGATTTATAGTTGTTTAACTAATGGATTTACAACATTAAAAAGTAATGAATTTCTAAAAAGTTTTCCTATCATTCTATAAACTATTTAAAATAATTCTATAGAAAAATAGGCACTCTTAAAAAAATACGGTAATAAAAATATCAATAAAAGGCAAATATGCTGTCAAATAAAAGATTATCTGAAAGCTTGGTGTTAATCAACGCTTCGATAAATGTTCACAAAGGTACGAAACAGTTCACGTCAAACGTAATCGAGTTACTTACAACAAACAGGAAATAATTCCTCGACACAGAGATTTCTATATGATGAACATCTGAAGCTAACTTCGTTTCATATAACGCATACATGTCAGTAACACTAGAAATCTTTCCGCTCACGCTCTTAAGTCTGCTAGCCACTTCATTATACGTCCATTATTTACGTGTACACAGGTAGACAGGTGATCCGAGTTCGAGAAAACTTGTTAACTTACAAGAAGATTAAATAATTAATCTCTTGTTTTAATGTTCAACACTTCGTCGGCATTTAATTTTTCACTGTGCTTTTTTATACACCGGCGTCGCTTTTCGCGGTTAATAAGTAATTATTAATTGTTTACGATGGTATAACGAATTTTTGATATTCGTTCGTTCATACGATAAGAAAATCGTCAAAGTTTTACTAGAAATATTTTTTCTTGGGAATTTAAAAAAGTTGGAGACATTTTCATTATAAATATTTAAAAATCAATTTTGCTTGGATAAAAACTTTGCAACTCTGCAAATATTATTCACATCCATACAATTATTAGATTGAATTTTTACAATCAATTATTTTTTTATAACTAGTTTCTACTTAATCATTAACAATAATAATAAACCGATTTATTTTATACAAAAGTACGTTCAATATAAATTACAAAAAAAAAAACCTTTAGAATATTTTTCATTCAAAGTAACTTTGTAGTTTTTTTTAAAAATATAATGCATATCAACTCACTATTGAACAAATAATCAATATATCGACATACAGCATACATTAAATAATTACTTGAATATACCAATTGTACATTGAAAATAATGGAAACGTGAAGAGGATACGAACCAATGTCAATAACCAAATCGACCTAGTGTAAAATTTCACAATGGAATTGTATTGCAATAACGTTTGTCATTTTTGCATATGCATTAAAAGTTATAGTTTAATTAATATAATTTAATAACATTGAATTGTTTCGGTCATTTGCGATCGTTACTACATTGGTTGTTATCCTGCAATCGACGTTGATGTAATTTGTATATATGTATCGATACATATATATATATATATATATATATATATATATATATATATATAATTTCAATAAATGTAAATATAAATTTCTAACAAAAATATTTACCAGTGGTACTTATCATCCCATATATATCATAAAAACAAGTATATTTTCACTTTTTGGTTAAATTAAATATCAGTTGATTATTATTTTAAAAACTTTTGATGATAAATTCTTAATTTTCATGTAATTAAAACAAAACTGTAAGTTATATTGTATAGCAAAAAAATGTTAATAATTACTCATATGAGATACTTTAGAAGATAAATTGGAATTTACAACTTTAGTTTACATTTTTATGAAATAACTGGTATAAGAAGATTTTAATTAAAGAATAACTTTTCTATAACAAAAATGATCATGTACTAATAATGAAAAATAAAAAATAAATTGGCATTGTTCAATATTTGATAGAGATACTCAAGCATGGAATTCTTCATTCTAATATTTTCTAATCATTTACTTGTTCAGTAAAAAAAATACTGAATAAATTACAATTCATTGAAAAAATTGTTTCTGATTGATACTCTTAGTACCAAATTTACAATCCTCAATACATATATTATTATTATAAATATAGGATTGTCTAATAAGAATGTCAACATTTTGACAGCTGGTAGTAGCCATGTTTGATTTTTTTAATGTTATTTTAACATTTTAACTCAGTATAGTTTGGCAAATTATCATGGAATGTTTAACACTTGAACAATACTTAGAAATTGTAAAAATTTATTATAAAAATCAATGTTCGGTTTGTAAAACTTATCGTACGCTTCGTAAATCTTAGTCAACACTAAATAAAGAAAACTGCAGAATTTGGAGTGAAATCAATCCACAAATCATTGAATTCCACAAAAAGTAACTGTCTGGTGTGCATTACATGCTGGTGGTGGGACCATATTTTTTCAAAATGAAGCTGGAGATAAAGTTACAGTAAATGAAATACGTTACCGAATCATGATTAATGAATTTTTTTCCAAAAATGATTGAAAATGGCTTGCACGATATGTGGTTTCAACAGAACGGTGTTATGTGCCATACATATACGGAAACAATAGACTTATTAAAACAAAAGTTTAATGAGTGCATTATTTCACAAAATGGATCCATCAATTGGCCACAAAATCATGTGAAATCCATTGGATTGTTTTCTGTGAGGTTATGTAGATTCGTTGGTTTATGCTGATAAACCACAAACAGACTCATTAAAAATAAACATTGAACGTGTAATTCATGAAATTGGACCACAATTATGTCAAAGAGTGGCTGAAAATTGGATTAAACGAATGCACTATGTCAAACCGAAGTCGTGGCAGTCATATGAGTGAAATTGTATTCCATCATTAATGCCATAAAATATTCTTTTAAAAAATACCTATTTAATTAAACACTTTTTGTTTTATTTCCATTTAAACTTCTGAAGTGCTTATTGTAAAATCCTTTATCAGTGAGTTATTTCTATACTAATTCAGAAAAAAAGTAGCTTTAAAAATTAACTCCTCTATAAATATCAACATATATTTTTTTTATTATTTGTGTTTCGTCGTAAATTATTCATGAAAATGATCTTAAAAGCTCATAAATATGATATAAAAAATATCACTATGTATATTTTGATAAACAAATTACTTTTATTAGCATATTTATATATGGTACATATAATTTGTTTATTTTGAAACTTTTTATGAATTATTATTTCATCTAATATAACAAATTTGTATATGTTATTTTAAAATTATATTTTAATTATTTATTTTAATATACAAATTATCCATAATTAGGTAATATGTTATTTTATTCAATTATTTGTTTTTTTTTGTTAAAAAATAATAGTTAGGACCCTCTTATATATATATATATATATATATATATATATATATATATATAGTACATAATACGTACAAATATTTAATAGAAAGTAAATATGCTGACTATTTATTTATCAAAATACATATGTACATTTCATTGTAAACATATCGTCCGATCGAACGTACATGCACAGAGAGTATGAAGTAATTATACCGATACGACGACCCTCATCATTTGTTTACTTTTCTTACTCGTCTTCCTTTCGGTAATGTGCTTTTGCAAAACCGTTACCGGTTCATTAATCCGGAAATAAACTGTGAATGAGTCGACGTCGAAGTCCTCGAAATCTCAACTGTCGAAATCGATATCTGAACCATTTTTTCAAATAGAATTCTCTGACGTTTCACTTCTGGATAAAAATCATCTACACGTTCTTTATTTTAAAAACGACGTTTATTTTCTTCTGATTTTACATCATTTTTCCCATAGATAAATTTATTTATAAGAGACCATTATGTAAATTCGAATTTATATAAAGTTTTATTAGAAAATTAAAGAAATTCGTATAAATTACTGTACAATAACGTTGAATTTCACCATATTATATTTAGATTTATACTTTTAATATATTTTTGAGTGTATGTGTGCGTATTTCACGCTCGTATATACATCCAAGATTCCTATTCAATGTGTGTATACGTGTTTCAAATAAAACTGTTTAAATTCAGTACAGAACAGATAACTTTATATAAAGTCACCTTTTACAGTAGTCCAAAAGTTTGTCCGAGAAATAAATACTGAACAGAAGTATAACTTTGTAACGTCACTAACTTTGTTTTCAGTTCACAAAGTAAATGAAATATTAGATAAACAGTACGAAAATTGTATAATTTACTGAGAGGGAGCTCTTAAATTATATATATATATATATATATATACATTATGTCATAGCTGGTATTCTTTCCAAATTTAACTCATTTAATGTGAAATAACTAAATACGAATTTTCTTTATTTATTCAACACGATTATTTTTTTTTAATTCTTTATTCTATATTTTAGTTAATTCTATAATTGGTATTTATATTAAAACAATAAAATATACTCATACATAGTTTTTAAAAATATATAAAATAAAATCGAAAAGACTGATTAAAAACAATAGTTTTTTAAATATATTATTAGAGAAAGCATTATCGACCATCCTATAAAATATAAATGTAACGTAATTGAATTCACTCAGATCGTCAAGTATAAGCGAAGTTTGTGGTTTACTCAATTTTAGTAACCGCTTTCTGTTTTGAGGAAAGTGTGTTTAATTTTATCCTAAGGCAAATCTCAAACTTGAGGTTTTGCGGTTGTCTAATTTTCACTAAACATTTTCATAGTTTCGATTGTCCTGAAAATAAATTAACATTTTTGTTTTCATTTTTTCCAAATAAATATTTTCAATCAGCTGTATTTTGATATATTTACTGAAAAATAAATGAATATGAGATTTTAATTCATAAATTGAATCTTTTTAGACAGCTTTCAATTTATTTTAAAAAAATAGATATCTTTTTTTATAATTTTTTATAACAAATTGAAATATTTTTTTATTGTTTAAATCATCTGATATTGATATAAATTAATAGCTACTTTTAAATATATTTAATATTAATGTATATTTTTTCAATAGTATTTTTTAAAAAAATAATTATATACCCAAAGTATTGATACAGTTTGTAAAGAAAAATTTGAAGTTTTATTTAAATATCATTTATATATGTATCTGAGAAGTTATTAGAAGCTATATAAAATGTGAAAATGGATTTGTAAATAATGTACAAAAATATATCAAAATTATCTATTTATAATAATTTATAACTCAAAAAATATATTGTATTTACATTTTAAGAATTTGTTTATTTAAAGCCAAATATTTATTTCTATAATGTAATTACAACTTTATATAATATATAAAATATATCAAATAGCTATTATTATACCTAATTTTTATTTTTTTGATCCATTAAATTGAATGATAGTATTTCGTTATTAGTATCGAATAAAATGACATACAGCTAAATTAATACGTATGATATTAAACTATATGTCTATTTCGACCGTTTATTATCGATGATCCGAGTGTATTTAGAGAAATATGAAGAGTAAACTGTTATTCTCAATAATTTATGTAAATACATTAAAGCGTGGGGTGTATTCTCTCACTGTATGTACAAGTATAACGTAACCGCGTTCCAATGCCCCGTATCATAAATTTTTAATATAATTGACATTTGCGTTTTGAGAGATAAACATAAACCGCGTACATCATAACATCAATAACATCAACAAACAAGTTAGTTCGTTACAATCGGTGGATAAAGCGCGTCGACTGAAACCACTGCATTAGTGGCAAATTGCAGATAAAACGCAGAGCTATTCGCAAGTAAATACGTAAGCCCGAACGTTCGTACACACACAGAAGCTCACAGTACGAACACACACACATACATACATACCTCTGTTTATATATATATATATATATATATATATATATATATATATATATATATATATTGAAGTCGGGCAACTGGGTATGAAATCCACCACAATGAGCAAAACGTAATTCCCCATAATGCTCGCATCTGCGATATGTACAACCACAACAAGTAAACAGGCTACGCTAGGGGGTGTAAGATGGTTCCAAGCATATACACTGAACGGTTTTTAGTGTGGGGATCGGCAGTTGAAACCCCCACCGACTGTGAGACGAACAGACCATTGCTCGAGATGCGCGCCGACTCGAAATTATAATGTCTCTTCGCGGGTGTAATTTAATTTTGCGAGTGGGGAAAACGATTAGGACTGTTATTTGTTTGGAAATTGTGTATGTGCGCGTATACGCAATTCATATTGATGTCGTTTGCTTGTTTGGTAAATGGACGACGGAGGAAATGTGTTTCGATTTTAACAGGACGGAATGGATTTTCATAAAGTCTTATGGGCGTACTGTTTCATTCGTATTATGAAATTACACTGTGTATTAAACTATATTGGTATGATAAACTCAACACTTTAGACATCGTGATATAATATACATACAAACACACATGAATAATCATTCGATAAAATATTCTCTCTCTTATCCCTATTAAATTAATATTTTTTTCTATTTTATAAAATTCAATATACAATTAATTATATATCATATGAATGTTTGTTATACTGAATTATTTTTTTTCAAAAGTAAATACAAAATGCATATTCCACATTTTATTCTACAATTAATGAATGTTAATGCATTGAACAAAAATATTCACTAGAAATGAAAATATTTCATAATTTAAATTAAAGAATATTGTTTAACAAACAATATTTATCTCCTGACAACAACTTTTAAATAATATTACTTCTTTAAAATACTTCAAGTTTAACAATGTTGTCAATATATAAAAATATAATTAGTAGTTCAATTTAAAAAAAATCAAATTTATTTATAAAATAATTGATAGGATTTATACATTTTTAAATACTATTATAAAAATCCCTTGTTATAAATTTTACATTTTTTAAAAAAAAACATTCCATACATAGAATTAAACATTTTTTCTGGTTTTCTTGTTTATTTATTAATAAATGAAATAAATGTAAAAATTATTACAAAATATGTTTAAATATTTCTCTTATTTTTTTCATAAAAATACTTCAAAGAATTTATAACTATTACTGCTATGTTTATTTCATTCAAAAATTTTGTTTAGTTTATTTCATATATAAAATGTGTATTTAATATAAGTATTCACATATGTGTGCATGTGCGTGTGTATGTTTAGTGTGTTAATTTACTAAAAACCAAAAATAAGGAATCATTAAAATGTTAGAAAACATCTCATCAAATATTCTTCTGAGCCACGATTATTACAAATATTTACATAGTAAACATTTTACAAGTCTATATAATATTAAAACTCATCAATATTTAGAAACGCACGAAAATATTTGATTTAAAGCTATAAGTACTTG
The DNA here is from genome assembly GCA_029203775.1 of Neoneuromus ignobilis. Taxonomy (NCBI): domain Eukaryota; kingdom Metazoa; phylum Arthropoda; class Insecta; order Megaloptera; family Corydalidae; genus Neoneuromus; species Neoneuromus ignobilis. Next base: position 15,195,602 of record CP092096.1, on the reverse strand, counting down.
TTAAATCATTATTAAAATTCAATCTTTTTACAAAACTGCTAAAAATATAGTGTTTATTTTATTAATCAGTATCAACATTCTTTAATTAATTATATAAAATCAAACAAACTTTTAACATATTTTTAAAAAAATGTATTTTTTTGTCTTTGTTTAAAGATACTTTTAAACATATTTTCAACTTGTAAATGAAACTAACAATTAACAAATTTATAAATAAGTATATAAAGTAATTAAAATAGAATTAGATAAATATAAATTTAATTTTTATTTTATTCAACACCTTTAATTAAAATACTAAGTCCATTGCTTCTCTTATAACTTACCATGATCAATATTAGGTTAATCATATTGTGACAATAATCTAGATAAGTTACCTTAAAACATTAGCTAATATATATATATATATATATATATATATATATATATATATATATAATTTATAAATCTAAACATATGTTAATTTTATACAATTGATATATTTTGTTATCAAAGATAAAAAATATTTTATTGAAAATTAGTAAATTATTTTTATTTTTTTGAAAGAAGAAGGAAGTAAATTATAATAAAAGGTATATTTATTTTATATTTTATTAATATCAGAAAATCTATAATTTAAATATATATCTGACTATATATATACATATATATATATATATATATATATATATATATATATATACATATGTCTGTGTGTATAAATATATGTATGTATATATTCATATTTATAAAAATGTGTGTATGTATAATGAACCAAATAGGAACAATATATTAAGGTATATTAATTCCTAAATGCAAAGGTTACACATAAATTCTAGTTTAACTGAAAAAAAGCGCGCGTACACATACAAACAAACAAGCACATTCGCCCACCGACAAATAATCTCGCAATCGATACACACTTATGCACATAAAAAACGAATATTTTTCACATAAATTCCGAAAAATCTAAATTATAATATGGTTATTGTAGGAGTGACATGGCGTGGTACAAAATATGACGTGTGTGCGTGCCAAACAGGCATTCGCCAGGAACCGTGTGCGGTAGGTAGATCTCAGTTTTGTACATATTTTATAATGTCTACTTCGTCGCAACAGAACACAATTGGTTCCGTATTCAAGTTCCAAAAGAAATGCCGCTTAGTATTACAAATTAATTACTAAGACGAATTTATAGATCAGCTGTACTTTTAACAACGATGAATAGAATTATATATATATATATATATATATATATATATATATATATATATATATAATGTCTCAATGCGGATTTCGTGCTTATTTCAATTATTTTTTTCAATTTCGACTATATTATATTTTTCGTAAAAAATAATATTAAGATTATTGACCAAAAATTTATGAACATTGAAATATTACCATATCTAAATAAATATGAAAATGTCAAAGTACTTCTCAATATGTTTATATTTTTATATTCAATAGGACATTAAATGAAGATATTTATTTTATTGATATTCTAATAATAACTCTATTTGTTTATGATAACAGATACAAAAATGATTCATAAAAAATTGACATATACACTATAAATGTCAATCAAAATAACTTTTAGTTTCTTTATTCTTTTCTTATAAATTTTATTATTTATAATAATTTTTTAATCAAGAGTACATTTTTAAAAAATTAAATATTAATGTTTGATAATTGTGTTAACTTATGTTTATTTTTAAACATTTATTTATATTAATTAATATAAATTTCTTTTTTCTTTTTTTTAAATCTCATATTAGATTTATTACTTAGTTTTGATTTTATTGTCTTTCGTATAAAATGAATTAAAAAATATAATTATATATATATATATAATTTTGTTTATAAAAAAGTGACATTATTTGAACTCATAAAAATCTAAAAAGACACATCTTATTGATTTATTTAAAGTGAAATGTTTGTCTTGTATATCAGAACGCTTTCAAGGTTGTGTCGTTAGTCGACGTCGTTCTGCAAAGCTCGCCAACAACTGAACGAACAGTCAGACGGACACATATCGCTTGACCCGTTTGACCCACCGCCACACGGGGTTACGTCAAACGAAACGGCAGCTTATTTCGCACAATGGAAGTTTTAGTTAAATGTTGAACTAACATGAGTACCGGCAATCATAAAAAATACCAATGTCGACACGAGTTAGTTTTTTAAAATAGTTTACGCACGAATAAACCACACACACGAGCCGACGTTCCACTTACACGTAAATAAACAATAGTAAACAATATATGAACAATACATATAGAATATATATATATATATATATATATATATATAAACATTGTAACAATAAATCGTTTCAAACAAACATTCAAAATTCGTCATGAGTTCACATTTATTTGCACGTTTTAGATGTTGAAATTGTTTGTAGTGCAGTTAAAAGATTACTTTTACGCCGACAAAATAATTATTCTACAATGTTTAACTTATCATGTTTCAGTAACGATTTCAGAATTGTGTTATTTTACTGCTTAACTACAACATAAACTCTTTTATGTTCCAAAAGTGAAATACGATTCTGCTTATTTTGAACAGAATATTAATATCGAGTAGAAAATTCTCAGCAATTGTCAAATATTTTATAATATTATTATCTGGAAACTGATTGGTTTAAATTTTCATGTTATTTACTCGACTTTTTCTTAATTTTTGAAATAGTTTTTCTGTTAAATTTAATTAGATTCTCAATATATATTTTAATATTAATTCTTATCAAACTTTGTTTTGATGAAACATTGTGTGAAAACTTTAAATAAAAACAATTAAACATTTATATGTGTAAAAATTAAATTTACACGATAAAATGAAACAAAACTAAAAATATACTTTTTAAATTTCGAAAGATATATCAAATAATTTCATTTAACGAAAAAATTAAAAAATATTTCTGGAGTATATGTCAACCTATAAATTTTCAAACAAACTGAACAAATCTGTAAGAAAATCTACAGTGAAAGTTTTCGGCAATATATTTAGAGACTAATTATATGTACATGATTTGTGTAACTGTTACCATGAACTATATATGAGGAGAAGTTTATATATATATATATATATATATATATATATATATATATAGGTGATAGAAAAAAGAGGAAATATATAAGGAAAGAGAAAAAAAACACTGCAAAATTTCAACATTCTATTCACGTGGTAGGCGCTCGCGCGTATTCCCCCCCGTTCTGACACTTCTATCAAATTGGTTCTTTGAAAAACTTTTCTTCTGACTTCTTTACGTAAGTGCGTCGGATCTCTGCCTCCAATCTTCTGTAACTCTGTCGAAAGCGTTGTTTTTTCCCTACTGCCGTCCTCACCGTGCGCAGAGTTATACACTTTATATATTTTGTCAAACTTTTCTCGCTCATGGCCTCCCGTTTTTCCTTGTCAAACAATCTTTGTAGTTTTGCGGTAGATTTATCTGAGAATGAATACAATGTCGAGAGATCTGTACTGTGATTATTTGTTAAATACAATAAAGATAATAAAAATAACAAGTACGATTGATTTAGCGCTTTTTATCGATCAATTTAGATTATAACACTATCTCATCTAAAAACAGTTTATGTCAATTGATTTATTTTTAGATTACACAAGTTTTTTAACTTCAAAAATACAAATTTTAATTGAAAATGTTATTTTTTTCATTAATTATGAAATAACAACTTTCAACGAGTATTATTTGCACGTGAATATATTCTAGTTACAGTAACAATACTTATAATTCAGTATAATCATTTATAATTATAAAACCGTATGTTGGTAATGTTCGTAAACTAGAAAAATCCATCATCCTAAATACATTTTCATAGTAGGAAAGTTCTATAACTTTTAAACATAAATATGTACATGCAAACACACACATTTACACACGCAACGTAATTACAGATTCATGTTTTTGCAAGTTGGTCGACACGAGATTCGAAAACTAACAAATTTTGACTGTAAAAATAGAAACATTATTTTTTATACGTATTTAGTAAATAATTAAACATACAGACGTAATAATATACAAGAATATATTTATATATATATATATATATATATATATATATATATATATATATATATGGATAATATTTTATCATATACAATTTTATTTTAAAAGTATGAATTCATAACAAATCAAATTTAATTTTTAATATTATTTTTACATTTGTATTAAAGTTACTTGAATTATAATATATATATATATATATATATATATATATATAAAATATATATACATACATACTCGTATATATTCATATTTTTTCCATGAAATCCTTTTCTATGAAAAATAAATTACATACAAAAAAAATCATACAGAAAAAGTTTTATATTAAAAAAAGATGAACATATATGTATATTCATCTTTTTTCATCATCAGATACTTTTAAATATAATTTGGGTTGCATAATTAAAAATTCGAATTTTTTTATGCAACTTAATTTTCATTTAAAAGGATCTGGTGTTGAAAAAAGATGAGCATATATATATATATATATATATATATATATATATGTGTGTGTGTGTGTGTGTGTGTGTGTGTGTTCATCTTTTGTACAGTTTTCGTAACAAACGACGTAAAACTTTCCAGAAAAATTCACAGAAATAGAATAAAGTTAAACAGGTTAGCTTTGCGAAAAGTTTATAGACACAAAGGTATTTCTTTATTTCGATTAACTTTACTTGTTCCTACAATAGTAGATTATAGTTTTACCTTTGTTACTTTTTTACTTTTTAAGTTAAAACTTCATATAATTGTTACGCAAAAATAAATTTTATACAAACAATTCGTTGATATTCAAATTATTTTGAAAAAGAAAAAACATAATTCTCAGATTGAATCAAAAACAAATTCTCAGATTGATCGAAACAAGAATAAAATCTGATATGTTACCAACTATCAATTGTAATCAAATAACTATTGAGTTTATGAATAATTTCCGTTTTTATTCAACATTAATTTCTAATTAAAAAAAATCAATTGTACTTAATTCCACTTCATTCAAACGAGCAAAAACTTATGATATGTGGTAAATCATTACGTTTAGTAATGAGTCATTAAAACTTGTTCTCAATAACGGAAATAATTTATGACTCAATTCAATATATTGTTTTCAATTGACTATAAATAAAACTGAATTGAGTTTCGAAAATAGAAATAAACGAATCAGTAATTAAATACGTAAAAGCTATTTATCTAGGAACAAACAGTAGTGAAATTTATATTCTTCTTCTAATTTATTTAAACTCTGTTACACTAACTTAAATTTATAAGAGTTAGAAGGAAGAATCGTTAAGTGGAACAATAGTTTCGATAAACAATAAAATATCGAAACACTTTTCTTTTTAGGAAATAATTTAAATTAATTAATTATTATTATATATATTTACAAACTGATATTTGTCTCATATTAAAAATATTTAAAATAATTAAATATCCCCATAAATTTTCATAAATGCAATCATTGTATATTTGTTTATGTAAGAATTTTGACATACAAAATTATTCATTGTACCCTTTCATAATGAATATTAAATTTTCTACACACTTCTATGTTTTTTTTTAAATTATATATATTTTAATTAAACGACTTTCTGTTATATATCTATACTAAATAATCACAAAACCTTACTATATAAATACTATTAAATTCAAAATGTTCGATCTGCATACAAAAATAGAACGAAACCGTACTCTCAGATTCGTTTTAAACATTTCGAGTAAATGATATCGGTAATAAAAACCGACACATACACGTTCATTAAAACAAAGTAACGTGGGTACAACGTGTATTCGGACATATCTTATACATGATATATCATATGCAAATTACAAGTTGATAATAACGCCCGATGTGCCATGTGTCAATTACGATGTGTACTACCTGACCACAGCCTGAATTATGTGCAGATATCTGCTCGAGATGGCTGGACAGCTGTCAGGTTTAATATACCACATACTCGTTCCGAATAGTAACTGGTTCGGTATTTATTCCGAGTGTTGTCATATTTCGACAATAATTTCGTACTGTTTTGACTGATTCTTTTTTAAATTAACACCCCTCGATGACAAATCACATATATCTATATTGATATATATATATATATATATATATAAATATTGATATAATATAAAGAAAATCATGTATTTCCAACAAATAAACTTTATTATAACATAACCACAATATTCTAATAATATTATCAATTTATATATATATATATATATATATATATATATATATATATATATATATATATATATATATAAAGGATTGGAGAATATTTGTTAGTTATATAAACCTATACGAATTCAGAATTTTAATACAGATTTCCAATAAAAACGTTTTCGGTATTACTGACATAAATTATATGCTATCTGCGATGACAATAATAATTTTATTGGAATATAAATTCAATTTTTATATTATTTTTTTATTGGTTTTTCGGTCATTTTATTTACGTCCCTTTAGAGTAACCTAGTTAAGTGTATTCATCAATCATTTTTTTATTCTAAAGACGAATTCATTACAAAACTTCATTCTAAATTATTCTAAATTTTATATAGAATATACGAATGCATTTTCAGAAAATCGTTTTTTATAATATACATATATAAATAACTTGAAAAATCTTACTACGTAAAACGAATTTCAAATAGTAATCTGAATACAACAAAAAAAATTGGATAGAAATTTCTGTAAAATGTATCTGTAATTTATTTTGACATTGATATTTTCCCAGTTCTTGACGTTTTACTCAATTGCTTTGTATGATATATCAGATTTCTTCACTGTCATAAAATCAATTCAATTTCGAAAATAGAATAAATATAGATCTTAAATTTGAAACTGAAGTATTTAATCACTTCTCTTATAAGAACAGTTTTTTATTTATTTTTCATAAATTAATAAAGAAAAAGAGATAACTTTATCCGTTAGTATATTTAATAAACTTATTAAGTCTATTAAATCAATTCACTCCATATTTTTCTATATATTGCACATAAAACTGTAGTAAACCATTAATTTATTGATTAATATATCGTGATAATATATAATATTTAATTAAAGGTAATTATAGAGATAATTACATTTTATCTATATAAATACACATCCGTACAATATATATATATATATATATATATATATATATATATATAAATATAAATATTTTAATCATACTAACGACGAAAAAAGCTCTCCTCTTCTTAAGTATTTCTGACATAGTGTTCTCACGCAATCTAAAATAACAAGCAAATCGTTAAAACGCACCGAACCATTCTCGTCGTCAGACAACTTCTTATTATGCTCGTTTTCGTCGAAAATTCTGTTTTTACATTCTTTTCAATTTATATAATTAATGAAAAATTTTCGAAAAATTTTAACATTCTTTTTATCTTCTCCATTCAATGTTTTCATTATAACTTTAATATTTATATATATATATATATATATATATATATTTATATATATATATATATAAACATATTTTGATTAGATTAAATGGAATTTTGTATGTTGTAAAAAAAGCCAAATAATAATGTGAGTGAAGTTGTTTTAATGAGAAATCTTGAAACGTTATTTTTACATATATTTGGAACTTATTAATGTATGTATATTAAACAAATTATATATATATATATATATATATATATATATATATATATATATGTATGTGTTTGTATGTATGTGTATGTAATAATGTAGTTAAAACTCATTTTTAAAACGAATATTTTAAAAATGGAATATTTGATAATTAACTCAATAATGTTTCACTATTAATGTTTGTTTGGGCATTTTCATTAACTCTTTGAACCTAGTTTTTGACCCATTAAAAAGGGTACGATCCCTAATTTATGTATTCCATAAAATTCATTTCCATTATCAATTTGACGAGTTTAAAAAACAGAAAAGTATTTTAAATAATGAGAACCGTTTAATAATTTATGTATATTTAAGAATAATTTTAAACGCTTTATTTATAATAATATCAGAAATATTTTCAGTTAATGTAAACTATCCACTAATTTTAAAAATAAATTAAAAATCTTAATTAAACTAAGCTTAGAATAAGTGTCATTTGTCTATAGAGAAATATATTTAAATGAAAAAAAAAACAGAAATACATGGACTTTATTTAAAAAATGTACTTGTGGGAATTTTCCAGACGATCATATATATTTGCTTAAACTAGCTAGAAGTTAAATGTTTAAAACCCCACAGAGCTTCATAATGAATACAAACGAAGTACTGTTCAGCTCTGTGTACTCTACTTAGGATTTTTTACCGGATTAATTCTTTTTCCCAATTAGACTCATATCTATTTTTGAATTTAACGCTTTCCATCGGAAAAGTTTTATTTCAAATAAAAGAATTTAAACGTTTAATATTTATCTACAACATTTAACAACATAGATATATGATTTTTTATAACAAAAAATATTACGGTAGTATTTATTTTAATTTCATTTAATTTTCTCTTTAGTAATTCTGACATTTAAACGTACGAATAATTCATTATAAATAATTTCTAGTTTGGAATATAGTGGTTATTTTATACACAAACATATTATAGTACTTTTATAAATATATAATCTTTATATTTATTGAATAAATTAATATTATATATATATATATATATATATATATATATATATTAAGAAGATAAAAAATCTTCTTTTTCATAAAGACAATAACTTTTAATTTGATTTTAAATAATCTTTATCTTGTTTACAAATCATGATAATTCATTATAAAAATACAGAAAATTAAATTAATTTTTAGTAAACATTTGTTCTCTTTTTAAAATATTTATTAAAGTGTAATGAAATTGTACTATAATTTATTTGATCTTCTCAAAACTGTACATGAATTTATAAAATAGTTTTGAAGTTCTGTTTGTATATTTAAACGTGTGTATGGTAGAGTATGTCTATATAAATGTACATTTAAGACTTTTATATCCACATAACTTTAATCTACGAATAATAATAAGTCTTCATCCCATGTCTAGATATGACGTGTCTTTAACATCCAACCTTAAATAGAGTTTACAGTTATCCTCTTGTTTTACTCTACTCGTCATAGTTGTTAAGTCAGTTCAGTGAGTAGAACGTCACAAAGTGTGCAATTATTCGTGTCAACTGTGCTCCAGAAGTAACTCTTTCATGACGAACGGTCGTTAAATTCTCGACGAACAAAAAGCAAAAAAAAAGAAATACTCGCTCGAGACTAAATTGGATATTTTTTTAAGAACGCGGAACTTGAAACGCTTACGCACCGATGATTGGAATCAAGACTTGCGATCACTGCGAAATATTTTTTTAATAGGTTTATACTTTTTATATATTTCTCTGTTACGATACGGCTTATTTTTTTAATATTACAGTTATAAGAAATTTTATTGTTTACTTTGCAGTTTGAAGAAAAAATGAAATTTCATTACAAATCACATATTATATATATATATATATATATATATATATATATATATATATATAAAGAAACATTCATTATATATTTAATCCAAGCATGTTCAAAAAATATTTAATTAAGTATTTATACAAAAATTCATATTTAACTATTTATTTAAAAAAATACTTTTTTCATATTAACAGAAAATACTTCCAGATATGAAATGAAAAATAGATACAATATATAATGCACATTTCTTGTAAAACCTATAAAGCTGCTTCATAAACAATTAATAATACGTTAATAATTCATTAAATTCCACCGAATACGTACCACAAAGTACCATACAACTCTACCAATTATCCACTATCTAGTACCATGCAAATCTACCAAGTACTTACCACAAAGAACCATTAAGTTTCATCCTTAAGCTATAAATTATACTTGAAGTTTTAATTTACCAAGTACCTACCACCATTTATCCTGTGAGTTTACCAAGTTTCATATTCACCCATATGGAATGAAAAAATTTTCATATGGATTTCAAAATATATTTTCGACATTTCTAAGTTATTCTTTTAGTATTTTGTATTTATCAATATAATTAGTGAATTATTAAAATTATTCTTCAATATGTATAAATATATTTATTAAGATAGCATTTGATAATATTTAATTTAATTTTTTTTTACTTGAAATAAATTCTACTTGAATAAATATTTATACGTATAATTAAACACAAATACAATAAATGATTTGTCATTTACGATCTCTTACATTACAAACCTGACACTGAATAAATGGGAAATATCAAGAATTCGAGCAAATTGTAAATTAAAAAACATCATGTTTACATTTTGATAATTTTTAATTAATGCGGTACTTGTAAACATGAAACGTTATTGATACACTTTGTTTACACCCAATTTACGATTTTTTAACTCATTAAATACTGATAAAAACCGTATACAAAACATCCACATATATATTTTTGATATCCTCCCTATCTGATACAATACACCGGATGTCAACACTGATCACTCTTAATCAATCTGTCAATTTGTTTGTTTGTATCAAGATGAAGGTTACAATTAATTCCACGTCCCAGGTCGTAATCAAGCAACATAGTCTGCGGTGTGAGAGCTTACAGCATGACAGCGTTTAGTTACGTAAAAGACACACACACAGACACGCATACTCACGTACACACTTACTCTCATACATGCTGGTCCCGGGTTTAACCGGTGAAAAATGGCCGACATTATAAAGTACAGTGAGTTAGAGAACGACCTGGATAATGGGGATTAACGTGAAACTTCCATCTCCGGTACCGTGTATTCGCTTCTGATAGTTTTAACACTTTCGTTATTTATTATTGCTTTCTTTAAATCTTCTGCTAAAGGGAGTAAAATTAAATGAACAACGGTTGGATATCCTGTTTACCTTTTTTGAAATTAATGGTAATTAAATGAACAGATACGTACGTGTATTCACTGAAACAGGCGGACAAACGAACGTGGTCTTTTATAATTCGCTTTAATTTAAAATACTTAACAATTTTTAATTCCTTTCTTCCTCTCTCTTTCTCTCTCTTTATATATATATATATATATATATATATATATATATATATATATATATGAACATCCCAAACTCAAGATCTTAACATTTCAAAAGATAACAATTTTACATTGTACTCTTTCTCTTTTATATATTTTTAATTTAAAATTTTTACTTCTCACTTTTAGTATTTCCTATATATGTCTATGTTTTGAATTCTTAAAGATTATTTACTGATTTATCCAGATTTTGTTTGAAAAATTTTCAATATATTAATAATAAAATATCGTTTTTAGTTCAAAAGTACTTTAAGTTATAAAATCCTAGTATTTTTTATCAAAAAATCTCTTAATCGAATATTTTACAAAAATTTACATATTGAATTTATTAAAGAAATAAAATTCGTTTATAAAAAAATATCAACATATTTTTTAATAATGAAAAATGTGTTATTAACTAATTAAAACTTTAAGTAAAACTTATAGAAAGTATCAGTCAAATGAAGGTCAGATTTTTTAATTTTTTTCATACAAGTCATACTTGGAAACTAGCACAATTTTGTTTCAAAAAAATAATTTTTATTTAAACTAATCATACGATAATTCCATTTCTTTTTATATTTTCACTTCAGATCAATATCGTCACGATAATTTCAACAATTAGAATGTTTTATTAATTTTTTATGTATATAAAGTAACCAATATACACATGAATTTCCATTGAATGAATTGCCTGTAGGTGAACTTGGAACTGTTATACCCAGATTAATCTGTACCTATTTTAACATGCGATTTCAACGTCAGGACAGGCTGTCAGGAGGCAGTATTACAATAGTTACGCACGTGCTAATTCTGTTATCGAGTTGCACGTGTAGCACCTTGTAGCAGATGTTATCGGATGGGTGAGGGGTAGTAAATGCGAACAGGGTTGACTGTTCGCTTGTTTGATACAATAAATACCAGTATTTATTAGATCTAAATCGAAAGTCTTTACTCACGAGTTGATTTACTAAACCTTATATAATTCAAGTTTAACTTAATATGGTTAATTTATTTATATTATAATTGGTTCATAAAAACGATCTTAATTTATATTTATATATAAAATCAATTCAGCCAATTTATTTAAAAATAATGTTTATAAATTGTAAAATTAATTTTAAATTGTTTAAACACGAAAAAGAATTTTTGAATAATTCAAATATTAGAAAAAGTTCAGTTTTAAAACCAACAAGATTTTTATAATGATCTTTTATTTTTCCAAAAAAATCACTACCCCAAATTCATAACTTTTATAGTTATGCTCAGTAATTATTTATTGCATCTTTCTGTTACTTATACACATTTTTCTAATATTTCTATTAATTTAAAATACAGGTAAATAAAAGATTTTTTTAAAAAAAAATTAACTACTTAGTAATTATTATTCATAAAATATGATTCTTTCCTAAAAGTGTATCAATTATTTAAATAATAAACTGAATTTATATCATTTTCGTTAATTGATTACAAATTTTGATTAAAATTTGACTATTTAATTGCACATAAGCAGAAAGAAAAATCTAATAAAATCTTCTCTTGCTAAGAAACAATTCATTTGTGGAAAATATTTTTCAGTAAATAATAATGATATATTATGTTTTTATATAAATTTTCTCATATATTAAATTAATTTGTTGAACACTGGAATATTCCATGTTGTATATGCTTAATAGAAAATAAATAAGAATTATCCAAAATCTTCGTAAGTCTTGTCTTCGGTTATTTATTATTTTTTTTATTAAACTTTTTACGTTCCATTCATAAATAAACAGTCTTTCAATACATACACGTAATTATATATATATATATATATATATATATATATATATATATATATATATATATTTTTATATTTATATATATGACCCTAATATGAGCGTATATACAAACAAATAAATAAAACGAAATGATTCTTGTCGCCTTGTCGTTAAAAACGAGCACTGCGCGCACACACACACACACACATTCACACATATACACACATCACCGATGTACCAACAGCATCACCGACGAACCCGCTTCAAAACCCAACAGGTGTCAGTGTGTCGTAATCTCATTATTAAGAAGAGATTAAACCGACGCCTTGAGTTTTAATGCCAGTTTATGTGTTCATGAGTGGGCTTTCTGCACTGCGTACATTATATGGTTATAATAAAATGTGAAATTAGTTCCCGTTTTGATCTTATTCTGACGTCCTCGGTCGTCGGATGTCATATTTATTTGTCAGACACCCAACAAGAATATCTCGGACGTACACTCGAAACGTACAAGGTTTTCTTATTAATTTTTTTTATATTTTGTAATAAAATACGACGATAAAAAGTAATAGTCTAAATAAAAATCATCATCGTCGTGAATTTTATTAAATACTGTTGAAATGTTACCTTTATTCAAAATATATGATTTGTATGATTTCAGATTTTGTAGTTAAATTTGATTATTATATTAAGATCGTTTAATGTTTATATATATATATATAGAGAGAGAGAGAGAGAGAGAGAGTTTGTAAATGAAACTACTTAATTCAACAGCTGAAGACAATAAATATAATCGGTAGTTTTCAATAAAAATATTATTAATTTTAAATAATTTCTTTTTAAATATTAATGAATTACAGGCATTACTCGATGAAGATCCGAGTCAAACGCAAGACGAGTTTGCACTTACGTTGGGGGTGACCCAACAAGCAGTGTCTGTACGTTTAAAATCTATGGGCCTGATTCAAAAGCAAGGCAATTGGGTTCCTTATGAATTGAAACCAAGAGATCTGGAAAGGCGATTATTTTCTTGTGAGCAGCTGCTTCAAAGGCAAAAAAGAAAGAGTTTTTTACACCGGGTAGTGACTGGTGACGAAAAGTAGATCTTCTACGACAACCCCAAGAAAAAAAAATACTATGCTTTGCCCGGCCAATCGTTGCCATCGACCTCAACATCAACACCAAAGCCGAACATTCATGGTTTGAAAGTTATGCTGTGTATCTGGTGGGACCAAGGGGGCGTTATATACTACAAGCTACTAAAACCTGGTGATTCCATTACGGGTGATCGGTACAGACTGCAATTAGTTCGTTTGAACCGTGCATTACGAGAAAAACGGCCGGAATATAAGGACAGACATGATAAAGTTATTCTTTTGCATGACAACGCTCGGCCTCATGTCGCAAAAGTTGTCAAAAAATATTTAGAAACGATTAAATGGGATATCTTACCGCACCCACCGTATTCTCCGAACATTTCTCTTTCTGACTACTGACTGTTTCGACGGATGCAACACGATTTGGCAGGTCACCGCTTCACTTCTTTCGAAGAAATCGAAAATTGGCTTCAAAATTGGATCGCCTCAAAAGACGAGAAGTTTTTCCAAGACGGGATTCGGAAATTGCCTGAGAGGTGGGAAAAAGTTGTAAGCAGTGATGGACAATATTTTGATTAATTTGTTAATTCATTATCTTTTGAAATAAATGCATTTTTTGAGCTAAAAAAACGGACCGAATTAATTTGTACTCCCAATATATTGTACTATTTTTTAAATAAATTAATAAAAAATACACCGAATTTTTCCATATATAACCTACAATTTAAACGCCATAAAATTATCTTGAACACCACACGCTCATTTTAAATTATTAATACTTTCGACTATAAACACTAATTATGTTTTCATCAAAAGCATTTAAACCTCTAATACCCTCAAACCTTCAAACAATAAATATCCACCTATGACACCCAATCGAATTAACACAAACAGTCAAACATATATGTACAATAGAGTCACGAATAATCGAGTGTGTAAACAAAAAAGTAATTATTTCCTATAAAAAAAATCTGTTTTCGATTAAAGACATAAAAAACGTTCTACGTTGCTAGACATTCAAAAGCAGCGTGTAATTTTGTCATGGAAATAAAATAGTATCGAAATAAATATGAAATTACTGTAATGTGCATGGTGCGTAACGGTCAACGGAAACAGTAGCTCTATTTTACTGATTTACTAGCTTGTGATTATCGATAAATTTGTATAATTTAATTCCGTCGAATGTCTAATAATGTTCAAACACCGCATCGAGTCACATATTTATTATTAGCATTGAAGATTATAAGAGGAAAAATGTATATTGCATATAATGTTTTTTTTCGTCCAATTCGAACCCATTTAATTTGAATTAAATTCATGTGTTTTATAAAATTTATTCCTCTCTCTCTCTCTCTCTATATATATATATATATATATATATATATATATAATCATAATAATTATCCATTCAATGCTTTCAATTACCTCGAAACTTTTCCTGTAGAGTGTATAATGTTTTTTATGAATAAAAACTATTATTAAATATACAATGTTATTTTATCTGCACGAAATAAAATCAACAGTTCAGAACAAAGAAAAATAATTATACGTTATACAAAAAAATTAAACTTGTAAAAAAATGTTGTTGAAACGAAATCATGTGCTGGTTTTTTTCCAACAGACCATTTAGATTAAGTAAAGTTATGAATTCATTTTAGTATGTATGTGTATTCGTTTTAAATAAAACAAAGTTAGTTATCTATTATAAAAATATTTTTATTTGCAAATATTTAAAAATCATACATTTGATAAGTTAGGTGATATTTTAATTTACAGGTTTTTTTGTTGAATTCTTTTTATTTTCATTTGTAATAAATTTTGAAAATATCAATAATCATTTTTTTTGGAATTAATAACTCGATTTTAATTTATATATTATTAAATAAATATATAATAACAATTTCAAGTTTAGTTGTTGTACAAATATCTCATTGAATATTATTGACTTTGGTTCTTTTTTTTGAACAAGGGACTAAATTTAACCTCAAAAAATCAATTTGCTAGAATTAGTCATACTCACCACGTTGACAAGGAGGGTTGATGAGGATTTTCATCAGAGTTCACTCTCTTGACAGATTATCATCACCTCTACTAAGATATCTGCCTGTCTCTAATCTGATCTACTCTTCAATCTGTTCAGCTTAGAAAACCCTGCCAGTAAATAAACTCTTGATAACATCTCTTAAGCTCATAGAGATACATAAGGTCCGTCATCGTCGAAAAAATCTTATACTTTCTAGGCAAAGATTTATATATATATATATATATATATATATATATATATATATAAATATATATATATATAAAATCACATCTTTCTTTGATTTTTAAAATTCAATTCCTTGAATATCTTAAAATTAATTTTATTATTTACATATAAATTTCTATAAATAACTAATTATATATAAAATTTCTTAATAATGTTCAACAAAGTCGAATATCTCTTAAGTTTAAAATGAAATAATTTCTATTATCGTATTTTGTGTTATATTTGTAATTAATTTTTGTACTTTAATATATCTAATTTTTTATCTTTTATTTATTATTTTAATCAAGAACGAATGTAAAGAAAATTATTATGAATATTATCATTCATATGTCATTTTTATTCACAATGTTATATATATATATATATATATATATATATGTGTGTGTGTGTGTGTGTGTGTATGATTCGTATGAAATCATATCTTTCAATAATAAAAAAAAGTATTCGAGCGTACGGTATCAGAAAATTGTTCTTCCTTTTTGCACGTAAATACGTTAAAAGCATAGCAATCGATCAAATAGCAAATAAAAACATTTCTGTCTGAAATCATGCCACTGATATCTTTAAAAAGCGTCCTAAATGCATCGAAGTCGCAATGCTGACTGTGTCGTGACTAGAATTTGTACGACGACGACCGCCACAGTTCGTCGGGAGCTGTGGGAACGGGCGTTCGATGCGGCCGTCGTATTTATGAATGGTATGAGATAACGGTGTCAGTGGCTATGGGGGGCATCGTTCTGAATCTGAAATGAAGACGTTCTTCGGGAGGAAATGAAATTAATGGTATATGGGGAATTGATACCAGTTATAGATAGGTTCGTGGAGAGTGTCGTACTTTTGTCTGTACGAAAATGGTCGACTCTCGACTGTAGCAATTCTTGTAATTCAATTTGATTAAATATACACATATTTAAACAGAATTACTGAACGGTTTAATTCTATCTTTTCATGTTTTTACGCGGTACTTAAAAAATAATTAGAAACTAGAAACGTCTATTAAAATCAACATTCATAATTAATAATAAAAATATATCAAAACATTATCATAGAAATTCGTAAACTAATCACTGGAGGCAAGAAACTTTTATGCATTTTACAATTCTACAATAACAAAAAATCTCAGTAATATTAGCAAGAACCCAATACATTCGACCATAATAAATATAATGCTTATAATTTAGACCACAATTCAGTAACAGCTCAAAAGCTTTTTGACTGCTTTTCAACGCAGTACATGTTTTTCACTGTCTCGAGTAATTAAAATGAATGAAAAAAAGTTTTACAAAATGAAGCAATACAAACGCCCGAGAATACTCATAATTCATTTTTTATATACTGGTTTTATGTTTTTGCGAGAAAAATATAATTAGTGTATATACACACCTATATATATATATATATATATATATATATATATATATATATATATATATAATATAAGCACAAATTCTCTATAAGAAAAAAAATCAACGGCTCATATTCCGTTAAACAAGTTCAAAGTTTTCCGAACGGCACCACACACGAGCGTGTGTTCGACGAATAACCACTTGCGGTTGCTGCTACTACACGGTCGGCCTTTACACAAAATATGAATAATAATTTACCGAAACTCAAACTTTGTAATGGATATGCGATGTCATCTGGTGATTTATATTGCGCATAACAATGAAGTGGTCCTGCCGCAGCGTGTTCAGCCCTTCGACAATGTGTTTTATCAAATGGACTAGACAGTGCGAGCTACGAGAGTTTATACGTCTTATGCACACGTAAGATATTCATCGTTTTTAGTACGAAACGAAGTTAAGGATTCTTTGAAATCGGTCTAACAATATCGACATCTTACGACGAGGGTGGCCTTTATTCGCAAAGAACAGTTAAAATTGAAAGAGAACGTCTTTATATATACTTGAAAAGTTTTGTTTCTATGCACGAATAGAATCTTTTAGATTTATCCGTGATTTCAAAAGTCGAATTATTTTTCTTTATCCTAGAAATTCTACAGAACGTTACGAACTCTAAAATTAAATATTGTTGAAATAAAATACGTTTATATATTTTTTTAATTAAATTCATAAAATATTTTTTATTGTTAAATTAAATTTTAATATTTGATTGGCAATTAGTTTATTTAAAATAATTTTAAATACTTACATAATAATAAAAATATTAATGTTTCGTTTTTTTTTAAAAAAAAATATCTACTTTTCAGCTCAATATTAATTTATATATGTAAAGTTTTATGAAGTTTAAAAATGTTTAGTTACCTGAATTATTATTTAATTGTTTAAAAATAATTTTAATCAACGTGGTTAAATATTTTCTACATACAATGAATACCTCTTAAAATCATACACTGTATATTAACAAATATTTTATTTCCAATTTTCTTTTTTTAAAATACTGTATAATAAATAAAATTACCGTAAATATACTATATATTTATCTCTGATGTGTGGTGTGGTATTTTCTGATAACAAAATACTGTTTTACCATCAATCATTTATAATAATTATTTTCATATGAAAAACTCGACGTCGTTAAAAATCAAACATTTTTCTTTTGAATACATATTTTTGTAAATACAAAGCTCCTATACTCAAACGACTATGACTATTTAGAAAAATCATGGATATCCAAATAAGTACTTTAAATTGATCCATAATTCATCTTATATTTTATTTCAAATTTAATTGCTCTTGGACGATTTTACCTGAAGTTCTTTTGAGATGAGTACCGATAAATTTCAAACTTTTCTTCCTATTATTAACAATTGTAAAATTATTTTAATAGACTATTAGTTTTTCTTGAAATCAATAAATTTTTCATTGAAATCATTTCAAGACTTATATTGAACGATTTTAAGTGATACACAATATACATATATATATTTTTTACAAAATTATTATATCAGTATTATCGCCAAAATCTATCATTCATATAAAAAAAGATTATATTATCATATATATTGAATTACATGGTCATAAAACGATGTTTGACTTGTAGATAATATCCAAACTCGAAATGACTTTATAATGATGAGAAGCTAATAATATATGCATATGTCTGTGTATAATAGTCTCTTATATTGGATGTATACATATACAACGATTCTGCCGACCTATTATATAGAATAATCAAGCATCTGACCGATTACCAACTACCATCCATGTACAGAAACGAATTACTAGCGAAAACGGTTACATAACATACGGTTCTCTTATGAAACATGTTCATTATCCTCGTTGATAAAGTCTAAGAGTAACAGTGGTGTAATGTTAACGGCGATGTTGGAATTTATTCCAGAATTATTTGCCAAGTGAGAAGATACGTGTGTTTTATAGAAATTTATAGCTGGTATCTTTGTACAGTTCGACTCTATTATTTAGTTTATTTATAAACTCAATTAGTTTTCATTTTTTTACGTTAAAAGCGTTTTGACTGAATATTTTTCTATTCAAGTGATTTTCATTATTTTTCTTCAAATACATATTTCGTTGGTTCTAGTGATTTATCAAAAGTTATTTTATTTCTTTACAACAAATAAATCCATATCAAATAATAACATTTCTTTGAAAATTTTTAAGAAACTTTAATTGTGTTCAATAATCTATTTTAAAGAATTAAAACAGTTTTCTTGTTTATTTTAATTTTTAAACAATATTTTCTTTCTAATCATTTATTAAATAAATAGAATCTTATATTTTATTCACGTACCTAAATTAAAAACCTAGTATTACAAATAGACTAATTCATTTTTCTAATAAAATTACATAATAAAAAAACTCTCGTTGTAATATTTGCAACAGCCACTTTATCGTTACCATCAACGTACATCGCATCGCGTTTCTCATCTCCTCTACACCCACTTATCCTTTTATGATTTCTAGCCCCGACTCGCATCTCTCTCTCCTATCTCTAATAATGCACTAAAGTGTGTCAAGGAGCTCTCACCGATGATGTTGGTCGCCCGTTCGCAGCGGAATTCATAACGTCCGGTCGTGGACAAATTGGGCTTGGGCCGTTGAAGCGAATGCGGGGGTACAACGTAAGTGTGTCATTTGTCAAGGGCGCAGTTACACCACCGTGTACTGTTTCTCTACTCATCTACTGTATAACCGTTTGAAACAAGCGTAACGGGATTTTTTATTTATCGTAACCTTTAAAGTATTAAAAAGAAAAAACAATGAATCAATTTTTAATTTGCAGCGATCGTTAACCTTTAAAAAGTATAGAGATGTTATAATGAACATTTAAGGTGCCTATTTTTAATTTATATATTCAGGTAATCGAAACAATAGCAATTTTAAAATTTTATCTTCTTTCTTCTTTGCACATACATACACACACACACACACATATATATATACATATATATATATATATATATATATATATATATATATATATATATATATATATATATATGCATATGTGTACGCATATATAAGTAAATAAAACAGCCAAGTGAGTTGTTTTCGTTATTTTTTAATAATACAACCTAAACGTTATGTTTAAAAACATATTAAATTTATAATTAAATTACATATTTATAAAATTCCATTACTTTAACGTGGTTATTTTTATCTTGTTTTGATTAAAAAAAGAAACAAAAATGTTTTAATGAAAATTTTATCCTGTAAATTTATTTCTTTGCAATTTACTAGCCATTTTTTAATTTTAAATTAAAAATTATAAAAAAGTAGATTTTTTAAAAAAGAACACGTATATTATATATTATTATATTTTATGCACAATAATATCATTTTAAACATTTTAAAATTCGATTATTTGATTTTATTCTTTGTTTATGTCAAGAAAGCTATTAATATTTAAATTATAAAATAAAATCTTGTTTGAATTCTAAATTTAAAATATTTTTTTAATACATTCATAGCAATCTAATAGTTTTTTTTATTTTTTAGAAAGTTATCTTTCCTTTTAAATTAAATATACAGTTGTTATAGAAAGTGACATATAAAATATTATAACAAAATTTGTTTCTTAAATTAATATAAATTTATATATATACATATATTTATATATAATATTGTATATACCAAAACTACATCATCTGAAATTCTACAATTGATACTGCAGTTCTCCTTCGTGTAATTTCTTGTTATTTTATTTCCTCTTATATATTTTCATTGTTACATCCGTAACAAATAATAAAAATATATTCTAAACGTGTCGGATTTGTGAAAAAATCATATGAACAGAGAGCAGAAAAAAAAATTCCGTATCGATTTTTCAATATAACGTGGTACGTACAAATGTACCAACCCATATCTGTTTTCAATATATAGGACAGAAAATCTCTGTTACATATGCGGACTTGGCACAGGTCAGGGGTTCGGTGTGGGAATGGGATTGCTTGGCAACCTTGTAATGTCAATATTGTTGTTGATACGTGATTTGATTTTATAACGTCTCTATGCCGTATTTACAAAATGCCGACACGCGTGTGTATGTGTGTGTGTATTCTACGTTTGGCTTCCTGAACCGCGTACAGCTACACAGCTCCGAGGAACTTTGAATAAGTTACGAGATCCGCTTTTTGAAATATTCATATTTCCTTATCCAGAATTTTACGAGGTTTCAAAATCGTAAATTTCGGGTTTTGGTGTATGTAAACACACCGCGTTACATAGTACAACGGACTGTTTGGTTTTTGGTCATCGCGCAAAACAAATATATGATTAATTTCTGTAAAATATTCAACGCAAAACGTTCACAATATATACAAATACATATATGCATATATATAAAACACTCCAACGAAATGAATTCAGTCTTCATTTCTTCCATTTTCCAACTATTTGAATAAACTTGACTTTCAAACACTTTTACCCCAACAATATTATTTTTAGAATTCAATTCTCGAAATTTTAAATAAAAATAAAACTAGTATGAAAAATTATTTAAAAAAATGTAAAAGACATTAATCTCGAATTTTTAATTGCCTTGTTTAAAACAATTAATCTAATGAAAGTTTTATTCTCAAATATTTTAGCTTAATATTTATCTGAGATTTATTATTCGAAATAATTTATTAATCATATTATTTCTTCATATCATAAATAAAACTTTTATCTCTAATTAATTTCAATCTAAAAATAATTGTTAATAAAAACAATACTTTGCTTTCTATTAAAAATATCGATGTATAATAATAATTCAGCATAAAATTTGTATAAGTATATACTAATATATAATATTAGTTAATTTTTTATATTAAAAAAAATCAAATAATCCAGATCTTTACAATATGAATATAACTCCATTGTTCAGTACACAACCTAAATAACTATAACAAGCAACTTTATATATATTGTAAAGAATTAATCAAGTAATAAATAAACGTTAAATACATTCTTATCGGTACTAAAAAAAAGTACGAAAATCATACTACTTTAACTGACTTAAAACAAAGGAGCTTTTCATTATTAATTGAAACGTTAAAGAAAATAATATTATACAGGTCAAACTAGTAAGTAGTCGTACGTGGAACGGTGCTGTGAATAAATAAAAGATAAGGTTTACGAAGTTATCAACCTATGTTAATAATGGGCGATGGCGAGAAAGAATGAATGAATATAAAAGAGACTTGGCATATCCAGTGAACGGCTGTAAGATAGATTGGCGGTTCTTTCGAATGAAAAGTGAATAGTGTGGACGCCAATCGTGCTTTGAATGATGCAATCCATCTTAATACTTTGTACGCTAAAGGAAATCTTGTACGGTCTTTTTTATCACATTTGAAACGTTGTCGAGACGATATTCTGCCATGTTCGGTGAACTAGGATTATTTTTACTTATATATATATATATATATATATATATATATATATATATACATTTATATAGATTATAAATACTTATTATATTTAATATACTTAACATTAAGTTAATATATTATTCTATTTTAAATGTACTTATGAGAAAATGTTTATTATGCACTGATGTAGTAAATTGTAAAAGTTTCAAATAGCTATTAAAGTAGCTATCAGCATCCAATTTGTACCATTTCTGTCAACTACAATTATTAACAATTATAATTGTCAACGTTATTATAAATGCAAACTTATAAAATGTGAGTTTGAGAGAGACAAGTCGACTTATTCCTGAGGGGAAAGAGTGAAAATATGTCGTCTTTGTTGCCTAACATTTATGTTTGTTTTACGATATATTATAGTAATATTAATACAGATTGTTGAAAGTTCTTATTTGAATAGAGTTTCATATAATAGTAAAATATATGAATAATATTCGTACGGAAATACAAGCACACATGTATTTATGTGTACTTACAAATTTACTTACACACACACATATACATACATACACACACACAAACACACACACATATATATATATATATATATAATCAATTAATTAAGATTGTTTAAAACAATAAGTAATTACTTTCAAGTTAATTTTGCTATGTATTTACAACTTCAAAACATAAATTTATTATATTTTTAATCAATGTATTAATATACTCTTCATATAATTAAAACTAAATAAAAATAAATACTGTATTATACGAAGTGTATAATATAAATTATTTAATAAATTTATTCATAATTTCTACAGTGTACTAATTTACAAAACTGATCCTGATGACTTATCATATTTAACTATATTACATGCTAATCTTTTGGATTATTTAAATGTGTTGTTTAATTCTCAGTGTTTTAGCTTATTTGTCTAGTTTTAATAATTTCAGTAATCGTTCTATTCAGTTTGTAAACAATTGTGAAACAAAATTAGAATAATTTAGTACAATTACTCTTTCATCACTTTTCTCTTTCGCAGTTAATACAAATATAATATATTCGAATAGTGTAAATAAAATTTTTATTATTATTTTATAATTTTTTAATTCATCGTTCTTTCTATAAATATATCTCTTTTTTCGAAATATCATATTTCTTTTCATTTATTTATTAAAAATAATATATAATTTATATACATAACCAATATGAAAATTAACAGAAATATACTTCTACTTATTGATGTAATCTCTTGTTCATACCACTACCTTACCTATGACCTTTTATCGATAATTTCAAATAATTTCGACAACAGTGAGTTTAAAATAATAATAACGAACACTTGTGTGGTTAAAGTATCTCTTTTAAAATTGTTTTTGTATGTGTAGTTGGGTACTTTTAGAATATAATTATTATTAAATTTGTTTTATTTACTAAACAAGTGATTTTTATATTTTTAAGTTATATCATCTTAATTTAAATATAGATATTAAAAACTAATTTTAAAAATGTGGTTATTTTAAGAAAAAATAATGTGTTCAGTGTCAATTTTAAATGTTTTTTATAGTGAAAATTAGTTACAAATACATTATCTCAGAAAATATCAAAGGATGTTAAGTATAAAATACAATGAGAAAAAAGATTTATATTTAAAACTTGTGGAATTTTAATTATTTTAAATGAAATAAAGCGGAGTAATTATTTTTTACACATATGAATAAAAAGGTACTTTTTGAAGTTTACTTAAAAGAATATAATCTCCAATAAAAATATAATTGAATTTATTAATGAAAACTAAAAATCGGACAATCAAAGTAATTAAGACAAGACTGAATAAAATAATTTTTAAAAAAATATTTTTTATTATTTAGAAACTAATGATTTTATTATCATAAATCTCCTTAAAAATCCTATTAAATATTAAATAATCTCTAATTTACCAAAATGTATTAAAAAAAGATCACAAAAAAGTATTACATATTCCTTCAAAGAAACTAGTTCACCTGTACATTTCACAGTCAATTCGATTTTTCTTTCTTTTTTCTCCAATAATAGTTTACGAATATCGAGAGACGTTCTTTCCGAATCTTATTTCCTCATACCAACACAGTAATATGTGTGTGTGTGTGTAACACGAACATTGATCCAGTGCGATCATTTGAAAACAAATGTATGAAACGAAGACGGGTATCCTCATCAGATATGCAAAAGGATCAATGGAAATCGGTAAAGCTCTTATAACATGTATTCCTCTCATTTGACTTGTCAACAGGCGTTCGTCTCTCTCTACATCGAACGTTCACATCCTATATGCCTGTCTTATTCGTTCGACTAAATAAACTTTAACTGATCTGGGTAACACATAAAAGCATTTTTGTCGGCTTCACTGTTGCATTCATAACAAGCAATGAAGATGGGACACGTCTCAAGTTTTTTTTATTCTGGTTTTCTTTTTCGTTTATGTATATTTTCTTTTTTATATTTTATTATACACACGTGTATATATATATACATACATATATACATGATAAAAAGTGTTTTTAAGGTCAACATAACAAAATAATAAATAATATATAAAAAACGTTACACAAATCCATACAATAATCACCCACTTAAATATTTTAAGAAAACTATACACTCACATCACTATTGAACTTAAAATTAATGCTTTCTCGATCAGTGCTATTGATCAGAACCGACGTCTAACAAACGTAATTATTGAAAGCAATTTTTTGTCGATTATCGTAAAGGAGATATTGAATTATTCAAGCTATTATTTCAAACTAAATACTATGTCATTTTCAAGTGTTCCTTTTATTGATGGATCAATGTAAACAGACGACTATGTATCCATCAAATAGATGCTAGTTTATAGAAATCGACCGATACTGAATATTTTAATAGTTTCGGTTTTAGACTATTAGTATGTTCGTGGGTATTTCATAAAAGGGTCGTACGTTTGATCTATGAAATGATAGACTTATAATTCGTTCTAAATTAGGTCGTTGTGATCCTATAATACATAATATTGATATATTTTATTTCCCAGATGTGTATATAAATTTTATAATTTATATAAAATCCAAGATATATAAAAAATCTACTTATATTGTTTACATAACTATGATTTTTCATATATAAAAATTATATTGAAGAATATTTTCTTTCAAATAAATTTCTATTATAAGGTTTAACTTAAATTTAATACTTGTTGGTTTTAGAATAAATATTTTTTTATTTATTAAAAAAATAATATATTATTTATTGATTGTTCATGTTTGAAATAATTTTTATATAATAATAGTTATTTTCATAAAAAAATGCAGAAAAGTATAAGACAAATTATTATTTTCATAGCAAAAACATCAACTTAATGCAATATAAATATGAATATTTTTTAAAAATATTAAAAATTTTAAATTAAATTATAAAAATAATCTTATACATATCAATAAATAAACTTCATTATATAAAATTGTTAATTTCATATATTTATACATTGAAAAATATATGATATCATAAAGTAATATATTTTATTTAATATTAATTATTTGAAGAAATCATCTAGTACCATTACGTACAGAATTAATTGGAAAATAAATCCACTGGAAGAAAACATTTTTTCAAAAATAAATCCTCTCGCATAACCATTAAATATGATGATCGTCTATAGCACAAAACACATTATTCTTACAAAAGAACTTCATTATATCGTAAGGTCGTATTTATTAACAGAAACTCACACACATTTATATATATATATATATATATATATATATATATATATATATAAAATACAATGCGGTTTATTCTCAAATGTAGTACAACGAGTTTCTTCGTCTCGCCTCATGTACAATAATACGCATCCCTTATGCGCAACGCTAGTATTTCTCTGTAATGAGTTAGTAGTATCATAGTTTTGTGCTAGTAGAAAAAGGGTAGTGGACTAGCAGTTAAGAAAATTCTTGATATGTTTTGCGTCGAGTCACTGGTTTGTGTTGGGATTATGTCCAAAGCTCTTCCACTGATAAAAAATAAGTGCGTAAAAGACATCTAGAATACATATTTAATTTAATTTTAACTTTGTAAAAAGAAATTCCATAGAAATAAACTTTTATTTTAAGGAATAAAAAATATACATGGTAAATAATTTCGATATTCATTTGCAGTTTTCATTTGTTGACAAAAACTCTTATCAGAAACGATTTGTAGATAATTCAGTTTATCGTTATGTTGCACCTAATAATAGTACCAAAATTTCATTTATTTGTTATCTAATTTAATTAAAACATTTGTTATTCACTTTATTTATATTTTTATCAATTTTCAATATTAATATTGTGCAAACTGTTCTAACTCTACAATCTTGACGAATTAAATACCCTTGTATAAGTCACATGACACTTCATAAATCTCTTCTTAAAATTTTTAACATTTTTCATTTAATTGATAAAGCTGAATCAACTTTTTAATACCAGAGATTTTCCATTACATTAAAAAACAGATTCAACTCATGTTTTATTTTTCACATATTAACTTACTAAACACACTGATAATTATATACGTACGTTGCTTATTTACTCTACACAATTCTGTAAAACTTTTCTAGCGTAAATATGTGCAAACAGCTAGAAACTATGTCCAGTTACTTTATAGTAACATTTCAACTATATGATTCAATTTCTGCTTAAAATACATAGATTATAATTAAAGTAATAACAATGCAATATAATTAATGTAAAATAAACAACATATTCTATTAAAATCTCTTCTATAAAACATTTATTATTATGAAAATAATTATATTCTTACAATGCTTGTAATAAAAAAACTAATAATCATTTGAACTCTGAAATAAACTGCAATAAATGTTCTAAATGCTCACAAAAT
Source organism: Neoneuromus ignobilis (assembly GCA_029203775.1). NCBI lineage: Eukaryota > Metazoa > Arthropoda > Insecta > Megaloptera > Corydalidae > Neoneuromus > Neoneuromus ignobilis. The sequence continues at coordinate 15,167,805 of CP092096.1, read as the reverse complement.
TATTTCAAAAAAAATATACCTGTATTTAATTTGATAAAAAAACTGTACGAATTCTATAAAAATCGTAAAATAAACATGTGGAAACGGAACGTCTTCGAAATGAGATGTAAAAATAATCTATTTACTTTATTTACATACATATACGGATATAAAATGTTTAGAAAACAAGTGTTCTTTCCCTCCTTCAAATATTTATTTGACGTGGATGCTACATTAGACGACACCGTCAGAACTCGAATAAAATAAACACGTTTTGCAAAAAATCAAGATCGTTTTTATTTACATTTCTTACTTCCAAATAATCTTACACTGGAAAATATATTTATATATATATATACTTTTTTGTTATAACATCTTATCAGATTTAACCGAATACTTCGACTAGATATTTAGATATAATTCTTTTTGTAAATATACGTCAAACAATATATTTTTTTAATATCATATATTTTAACTACATTTTTACTGCCTTATCTGTAAATTTTTTTCATTAATAAAACGGCTATTGTTTCAATTTAAGTCTTTTTAAAAAAATAATTTTATTCTTTTAATAAAAATTAACTACAACTTATTTAAAATGTTTAACTATGATAATATTTAATTTCACTAGTGGACATTTTGTAATTTGATTTATAAACTTTCGATCGAACATCGATAATTTTCTAATAACTTAAACTATTTAAATTGAAATGTTAGCCATTTTAATAAATCTTATCATAATTACAGTAATAATAATAATAATTTCAAATATCACTTTTTTATACGTATTAATGATTTTTTTTCATATCTAGCAGTCCATTTTATACATTTAATTTTAATTGAGGAAGTAATATATTGATTTTTATACACTGGATATAGAAATCTTAAAATTTATCAATAAACATGATTTTTTCCTGTTTTTCATCAATGAATTATTACCGAAAAACATGTGTACTATATAAATCATATATTAAGTTCATAATAAACCAAAATACTTTTTTATTAGCACCCAATTTAACTTATGAAAAATTTATACTGGTTTAAATACTCAACAGTAATTTTCAAAAAGTTGAAAAAATTATAACATATTTTCAAAATGAAAATATATTTTTATATAACATTTTAACAATACGTTTTTATAAAATAATACAAATCAAAATTTTCAAATAGTTATTGTCTTTGGTTATTGACTAAAATGTGCAACTTAATTTTAATTCTAATAAAATCATATTTGATTACTATTTATAATAAATGCTTTAAAAGCTATATATATATATATATATATATATATATATTGTATATGTATAAAATTACAATCGATAAATTTTACCATACAATATAATAAAACAATTTATTTTCAACCTCGAACGACTATATAATTAAAGAATTTTTTTATTTATAAAATATATTCGAAACGTTTCACGAATTTCAAATATTCACGATTTTCAGTTTTTCAAATAAAAAATATAATTATGGCTATAAATAAAAAAAATGTTGAGTGGGAAAGAAAGTATAAACGTTATTTCAACCGCGAATTCTTTGCATATAAGAAATCAATAAACGGGAAGTCGAATCGGATTGAAGCTTAAATAGTTAACTAAATAAAACAAAAATACAGATAATGAAATGGATGAAAAATATACACTTCGTTCAAGTGGATTAAAAGTGGTAAACGTTTGCTCGAATAATAAAAAAAGGTTATATTATTACATACTAGAAAGATGCTATAGGATAGAAATTTATAGTTTGTGTGTTAAACAGTTTTGATAAAATTGAGTTTATTCATAACAATATATACTTTTATATAATAAAATTGTAAAGGTCAGTATATATTTATATAAATGTAAGTACTATGCGTATTTCTGTGTCACGATTTACACCTGCGTCTTTTTTATATCGAGAAAAACTATCTACTTACGTAATTCATGAGATCTTCAGTAGTTGTATTTAATAAAAGACAAAATAGACAAAAATATAAAATTTAATACATTATTGAAAATAAATGAATCTACTTCTATTAAAAATAAGGTAAAAATATATTTTAAACGTTAAAATTTTAATTAATAACATATTAAATAGATAAATAAATTGAGGATCTTTTAAAAATAATATTTCAAATGAAAAATTTCAATTTTATATCTATATAAATATATATATATATATATGTGTGTGTGTGTGTGTGTGTGTTTAAAACATATACGTTATGTACTCTGTAATTTAATTAAAAAATACACTTATATTAAAAAATTTAAATTAAAATAATATCTACTCGCGATAAATGTCCACGTATCGCTATTAAATTCTTTTGAAACACTATTTTTGCTCTTAATTAACAACCGAAAGTGCTTATTACCCCACATGATTAATTCTATCGATAAAATAAAATGATAATGTCACATTAAGGGTGTATGATTTATATGATATAATTATATAATAGAAACACAAGTTCACACTACTATTAATTAATGTGAAACGTAACGAACGACTGATGTTTTATGCAAAAAGTTTCGAAATCGAGCACAAAAAAGTAATGTGTGTTCCGAACGTAATTCATGGATGTAAAACAGGTTTCGTTTTTAAATACGAATTTTCATTTTCAGTACGACAGTTCTCCCTATATCTAAACTTATAAAATAGCAAGAATTTTTCACATGTATGTTTTTTTTACATAGTGCCATAAAATACAATAATACAAACTCCATTAATTAATATATTATAATAACAGTCGTACAAAAATCTATTTGTTGTTATGAGTTTTATACGTGTGTTTTTTTTATTTCAGTAACGTACACTCCGTTGAGAATAGTATTTAATATTTAATTATCTAGAATATAGTTTTAGGTACATTGAAAACGTTCACTCGTTTTAATTAACACTGAAAAGTTTTTTTAAAACCAATGTACATATAGTTGTTTTTTAGAAAAAAAAGTTAAACATTTTTTGGCGCTGTCGTTTATATATTTTTTTTCAAATTAGATTTATTTGTATTTGTTCGTTGACTTATACACGAACATTTTTCCTCAATAATAGTAACACTGTCAGAATATTTCCGATGAATATAGTATCAGAATTTTTCGGGTTTCTCATGTAATATTTTCTGTACGTTATTTACACAAATTGTTTATTAATGTTTTAAATAAAACTGAAATTATTATACATACTGTACGTATAACATATATACATATATTTATACATACACACATATATATATATACATATTTGTGTGTGTATGTATATGTCATATGTATACTATAAAATATCAACATAAGTACAAGCTTAATAAGATATTTATTTTAAATTCTTACTAGTATGTCTTAATACGATTTTTACAAAATTAAAAAATGTTCCTTAATCTGTAAAAATAAATACTTAAACAATAATAAGTGTTGTTAACGTGTATGATTTTTTGGAATTGTTTATTAGAAATTGTATCAGTAATTAAATAAAAAAATATTTAATATACATATGTAATGTAAATATTAAATTATCTTGAAACCATAATTAAGACAAAAAATATAAGGCATTCTTTTATTTGCAAAGATAAAATATTTATAAATAGGAATTCATTAAAAAGCAAATAAGTTAATGTAGTATAAGAACATGAAAAAATATTCTGATAGTTTTACAAATTGTAAAAGATAAATGATATTTCACACTGAATACAAGTTTATTTTTTAATTAAATCTTAAACATTTCATGAAACAGTCCGTAGACAAATACATAACGGACACATGTGACCGTATTTGAACGAGAAGAGGACAAAAAGAGTAAATCTAATGTAAACAACTTCGCAATTGAAAACCGGTACACAATTTTAATATAAATCGTATGGAACTCGAACGAACACTCACTCGACACCTTTATGTAATATCTTTGGTACATATACATTTGTGTCCTCAGTCACTGATCACAATTTGTTTTAAGTGTTACCGTTTAGACGTCACTGTACATTTGTTGCTATGAACTGTATAGCACGTTCTTGAAGTTGTCATTAGTACTAACAGTGTACCTGTAACCACGAGCAATGATGAGGAAACCGCCACACAACTCCCACCGCCGGCTGAAACAAGGAAATGAGAATTATAATCTGTTTTGATGATTCGCTACAATCCAATTTAAGAAAAAAAATATATTTCCTTTGACAATATTTTAATATTTGGATTGGATTTATTTATTTATATACATTTTACACAATTCCAAAACGTTTAATAATTATATATATATATATATATATATATATATATATATATATTGATTCATAAATAAAATAGCGTACAAAAAATATTTATCAATATAATTATTTTAACAACTAATAAATTTGAATTCATTTACATACATAAATAACTATTTATAAATATCAATAATAAAAATAAACAATTAAATGTTATTTTTGAAATATTAACATATTTTTTTTTTAAAAAAAAATACATTAATAAAAAGGAACATTATTTGTCGATTGTAATTTCAAAATTAAGTATTATTATGATAATACAAAGTAAACATTTTCATTAATAAAATATTTAAATAAACTATTTAAGAGAAATTTACCATTTGATATTACATACATACATTTATATTTTTGTAACAACAATATGATTTTTATTTTCCATAGAAAGTGATTCGATTCATGTTTAAAAATATTTCTACTAATTTGATATCAAAGAGACTATTTAATTATACTCTGGAATATATAATAGTATCTCTGTTGTCTAAAACTTGTATCTGACTTCACAACAAGAGACAATTTCTTCACGATAAATTATTCCATAACACGACCACAGTTTCATGTGTGCATGTATTAGTTCAAGTAACTGTCAATACCCTCTGCGCATTAAATACGGGCCAATCTGTTCAAAGCTTTCGTAAGTGCTGAATTGTTGAGGCAATGTTTAAGTGCACTTGGCGACGCGATGGGGTGCATCTGATGGCCCATAAAACGCCGACCGTGGCCGTGTCAGCGGTTTCTCACATTGTCATGCATAAACCGCTGTATCATATTTGAACTGATACCCTTCGACAACACGAGTCACGTTTAATAGTTAAGGTTTTAGTACATACGGTGCACGTTGTGTAATTTAACACGATTTGTTACAGATTGGCACACACTTGTACGCAGATGTATGAATGTTCGCATGTTTCTTACTACAGTTTCATTGTGCAAATTATTTAATAAGAGTCTTGTTTAGAAATAGTTTCAAATTTACGTTTATTTCATACTTAACAAATAAATTAAAAGATATTATATCTGAACAATTTATTAGATACAAAATTAATTCTAAATGCCCCATATTGTTTGTTTCTTATTTTGTTGCATCAATTTAAATTTCTTACAAGAAAATAGTATTTTCATATTATATATATTTAATTATAATATTTAGTTCAATTCTCAATAAGTTATTTTATTTTCATTCAAAATATTTTTATTTTTTTATTGTTTAGTTGTCAGAAAAGTCATGATTCATTTTAACTACTGTTTTTCAAATGTCATTTATTTATATTATACACAAAGTTTAATCAATAATGTAATTGCCATTTTGTTCGATGATCTTTTACCATCTTTTGATGTACTTCATAATTCCACATACATAAGAAGACCTGTCTTTATCTGCGAAAAACCGAACAAAGAGCTGTTTTATAGCCTCATCGTAATTGAACGATTTACCACGCAAAGAGTTTTGCAAAACTGAAACATGTGGAAGTCTAACGGTGCAAGGCTGGGCAAGTATGCAAAGTGCGGCAACACATCTCATTCAAAATCCAATAATTTTTGACGTATATCCAAATTTATGTGTGATCTCACATTGTCATGTCGGAACACAACTTCTTCACGATTAACGAGTACTGAGTGCTTCTAGATGATTAATTCGTTCAACTTGTCTAATTGACAATAGTACATATCAGAATTTATTGTTTCATTCCTTGGTAAAAACTCGAAATACGTAACACTCTTATAATCCCACCAAACTAAGAGCATAATTTTCCTTTCGATGTTGTTTGAGCTGACTCATCGAGCTTGGACCAAAACCATTTGCGTTCCACGTTGTTATATTCGATCCATTTTTCGTCTCCAATTATCATACGCTTCAAAAATGGATTGCTTTTTTCACGTTTAATGAGCATATCGCAAATTTTTATAAGCGCAGTCAAATGAACTTCTTTGAGTTCATAAAGAACCCAAATGTTGAGTTTTCTTATTTATCCCATCTTTCTTTAAACGGTCGTGAACGCTGTAATTATGAATATTTAATGTTTCTGTAACCTCACGTGTCATATAACACAGATTTGACTCGATCAATGCCTTTATTTTGTCGTCATCAACCTCGATTGACCTTCTTGAGTGAGGAGCGTTATTAACATCCAAATTTCTAGCTAACCATCATTGGTACTGATGTTTTTGTAGGGCATAGTCACTGTAAACTTTACTCAACTTATCACAAATTTGCCGTACGTTCTATTCTTTACGGAAATAAAACAGTAAAATATGTCGAAAATGCACAGTTTGATCTTCCATCTTCAACTTGTTATAAAATCTATAAAACTCGACCAAAGTTCTTAAACTTTTTATCTAAATAAAGGCAGAAAAGTATTATCTGTCAAACGACATAACAATTATATGAATGCGAATGACTTTTCTACTATAAAAAATAGATCAACATCTATTGCAAAAATCCAACATGACTTTTCTGACAACCCAATATAAATAGATAAATGTTGAATTCATTTTGTTTTATTTAAAAATAATTACTAATAAATATTATTTTTATTACAGATATGTCCACATTTTTATCCTGTATCATCGTTTAAATTATGTAAGTGATATTATTTTTTTATAAAAACTTTATAGTATTATAAAATAATAATCATAAAATACATATTATTATAACAAATATCAATTAACTGATTGACTATATGAAAATATGATTGAAAAATCATTTCACTCCATCGAATATATTAATATTATCTTTTACAATTTGTTTTACCAATTTCTTCTTTATATTATTTTTATATATAATTATTCATATAAGTTTATATACTTTTTTCAATTCTCTAGAATTTGTAATTATTTAAATTATTTCTACTGAATGTACATTATAAATTATGTTAGATAAAATTTATATATCCTAACATTTTAATGCAAAAATTACAGATTTGCATTGATTTTTCTTTTTAATTTTTTACAATCGCGCCAAAATAACATATAAGAAAAACTCCAATCGATATATCATTTATATTTATGTACATAATCGAGGTGAACAAAATACCAGAAAAATTAGCATCGTTATAATAATTCAACTCACCTTGAACGCGATCGGCTCTTGAGCCAACGGGCGGTGGTGGAGGGGCTGCAGCAGCGGATTGCGGCGGTGCTTGTACACTCTCGCGTGCTGGCGGCCGTTGCGGACGCTCGCCCTGAACGCTCTCCTCGTTTGAACGCCAATAGACACTAGCAATCGTCGCCAAACACTTTAGTTTCATGTCGCCACGACGGAAATGTCTAGGTCGAACGTTAAACTCTAAACCGAGAATCGCGGTCTCGAGACCCTCGCGTCCTGTGACGATCACTTCCGGGCCCCGTAGGAAACTCCTGTCGGCCTAAAACATTTTCAATTGAAAATACGAAATGTCGAATGAAAATTTGTAAACGTTATTATAGTCTGTCTATTACACATCAATAAAAACAATTATATTATATATATAGATATATATATATATATATATATGTGTGTGTGTGTGTGTATGAGTATATATATATATATATATATATATATATATATATATATATATATATACGAAAATGTGTGTACCTCGTAAAGTAATATATAAAAACCTCAGCTTTCATTCGACCAGTAATGTAATTTCATTTTAATATGTTTCTCTCTGTTAAAGTTGAAAACATTTCCTTTAAAAACAAATAAAAAGTTATCTGATAGTTCGGTTTATTGTGTTATACGATATTTTCTCAAGTTCGGTTTTCTATAAAATCAATGAACAGTAGTTCTATCGAAATTAGATTTTATCAGATTTCAGAGTAAAAGTTCTCAGCTTTTTCCATCAGTTTATTTATTTCAAGTTTTTTTTTTGAAAAAAAATACGTAGACGGAAAATTATTTTTCGATAATGAAATACGTTCAACATGATTCTTCTTCGAACGAAATTTATTAAGAAAGTTTATATAAATACAAGTTTTCAGTTCGACATACTTTACGCTTGGTTTATTGTAAGTAAAATATTAATTAATAACAATTTAGAAGAATGAAGAACTAAGGGAATAAATTTTGTTTGATTTTCGTTAAATTTCAACATATTTTCTAAAAATCGTTTATTTTTTCTAACTATATAAAAATTTCTAAATTTTTATAAATACTTCACTATCTATCTATTTATATATATATATATATATATATATATATATATATATATATATATATAAACAGTAATAATAAATAAAAAAAATTTTTGGCTAAGCTTAATTCATTAACGCTTTAATTACCAAACAAATCATTAATCCATTGTAACAAATATTTTTTTTAGTATGCTATTACAGGTAATTTATCTCTTAAGAGAAATTGTGATAAAAATACTTCACACACACACATATATATATATAGAGAGAGAGAGAGAGAGAGAAAGAGAAGAGAGCATATATATGAATATAATCCGTTTTTAAAATGTGATAAAATATATAATATTTAAATAACTATTACAAATCATCACTATAACGAATTCATATATTCATCTTAAATATTTAAAATGTATTTTAGACTCAAAATTAATAATATGTATTTTATTATTAGATCATGCTCGAAACAGCCTAAAAATGAATGTCTTTCAAATTCGGCCATAATATCTATAAATCAAAATATTATTAAGATCGACAATGAAAATGACTGAATAAATAGAATTATTAGTATATAAACAATTTGTTAGAGCTTTAATTCCATTGCGTTCTTCAGTTAAAACCTTCAACAATAGACTGAAAGAGAAGTTCATGAATTTCAAAGTTTTGTTCAAAGTGGAACTATTGTTATTCTAGTTTTTGTTCCAATTAATCTTTGTTATTATATATACATACACACACACACACACACATATATATATATATGTGTGTGTGTGTGTGTTTGTATATGTGTATGTTTTTATATCTTTCTGTAATCAATACTAATATATAAATTTCCAATAGTTACAATGTCCCAATATAATAAGTAAATCAATTTATCAAATTACCGAATTTACTCTCCGAATCTTTCAATATTCCATAATATTTGATTAATAAAATCATCAGTTAGAGAAACATTCTGTACATGTAAATGTTTCAACTTATAATGTTTCCAATTTAGAAAGTCGTTTATTTTATACACAATTTACATAAAATACAAATTGGCCCGTTTCCACTAAATCTCATTTAAATAGAATTTGATTCTCAATGTTTCTCAATATTGATTTGTACGAATTTACCTAAACATAAAATAATTATGTAGGTGGACGTAGTGATCTTCTAAGCTTTATTTTCGTAATGAAATCTTATTGTAAAAGTCGTGTTCTATATACGTTTGTATATAGCCGAGCAATAAAACAAATCGGTACGTAAATCCGTTTCACGATTTTGACACAACACATATATATATACACACTTATATATATATATATATATATATATATATATATATATATATATATATACATTCACAAATACAGATAGAAAGACAGGATGAATAAGTAAACGCGCAGAAGGAGGAGCTAGTCGTCGTAGTAGTATCAGCAGGATTCCAAGAACGTTGCCGCATCATAGCCAGAGCAGAAGAAACAGAGGCAAACTTTAAATCTGACCTCGATGAAACATTCGGGTGTTATGTATGTATACGCACAGTGGTACAGCAATAAGATTTCTGAATTTCGTAGTGGGGCGCTAGAACGTATTTAAAATTCGACGGATGAATAATTAATCGCGGATTTCCTGTATGTTATGTCGATTTTTCCCCCATTTCGACTAAGTAATCTTGAATAGAAAATGTATTTCCAGTTTTTCTATATACACGTACACATATATAGAATTATATATTTGGAATTATTCTTAAGAGTTATAGTCTCTCCATAGAACCAGTAATTTTTCAATCCGATCAGATGAGTGCTGATTTTCTTTTGGCGGGAAATTCTAACGATACAAATAAATATTTAATTTAAAATTTCGTACAGAAGTTGTTAACACGATATATGCACAACAAATTAATCTATATTATGTTTATAACTTGTCACTGTTTACTTTAGTACTAAGATACATTTATTTAACACGAATGAATCAATCACATTAACATCAAAAGATTGTAAAAAAAAATGTTCAATAATGACTAATTGATTACTTTAATCTTGAAACATTTTTCTATATTCATGCCATCATCTTCAGAGTGTGTAATGTAAAATCTTGGTTTTTGTAATGTAATTCTCTAATGATGATATAGCTATCGAAACGTGTTTCAGCAAATAAAATAAATAATAAATAATTATTGAACACTTTGATAAAATATTACAGTGTTGGAGTGGAGAATTTATTCGTTTAAATAAATTTGTCATAGTACTAAGGTATTTATAAAAAGAGTAAAAATTCACTATTTGTATTATTTAACTTTGTATAAGTTTAAATAAATTGTTTTTACTGGTAGCAATTTTAAATGTAACTTTATTTTTAGATAAAATATAAATACTGTTGAAACCGAAAGATATATCAAATTTAAACTTAATATTTTAAAACTATTCGTATTAAAAAGAGTTTATACTTTCTTAACAATTTCATATGAAATTAAATAAATTCAAATAGATATACAAATTTACTATCTAATAACATAAATACATTTTATATGTTTTTATCAAATTGTAGAGAGAATATAATTCGATTAGAAAAGCTATTAGTGACAAATATTCTAATAATAATATAACAAGACGAGTTGAACATATTTGTGCTGTTATCTTTTGTAAAATGTTCATACCCCTAACATTTACATAAACGTAATAAATAATATTTACATGTAGCGTGTTTAAACATATTTAACAGACGTTATTTGTCAAAAGTTTAAATGTTTACGAGTTTTACATTAAAAAATTACGTCGAGTGTATTGTGTCACTCACTTGTTTAACTGATACACACACACATATTATGTGTACTAAAATTTCGTTTTAAACTACAACTTTATATTCATCGACGATAATCCTGACAACTAGACTGTATTCGTTGCTCTTTACATTTCACAATTTACTCGCAGAAAAAGAAAAAACAACTTAAAACGAAACGACTCGTTCCGTGAATGCAAAGTGAGAATACACCCCGTGTTGTTCTCTTCAAGTCTCTACTCTCTGTGTATGTGTTTTACACGTGTGTGCACGCGTATATATGTATGTGTATAACAAAATACCGCCTGCTTTGCTGTTTCTTGCTCTTGTTTTTAAGACGATTATGTCTGACAAGAATCTCTATTTTCTAATCTTGTAATGTGAAGCCGTGCGCAATAACGAGTGAAGTAGGCAACGGTGAGTCCAGAGTTGCCCAGTATTTACCGTTAGTATTTAAGAAGTTCTCTTGTTCGTTCTCTCCATGTCAGTCGCTTAAGATGTGTTAAGAATCGAGGACGCACAATTCGCAGTCAGGAAGTATCATATGGTGCGGAGTGTTTAGTATAATTAAAACATTTCAACTTACACTCGTTTCATGTTCATGTCACTGTTGAGTTTATGTTGCGTGTAATGTTGATAATGCCGTTATGTATGAGTTCACTCTTTATAAATACCACGATGAAATATTCATCATCGTCTTACTTGTCTAGTTATGAGCGTGTGTAATTATTTATTACGTAATTACTTGCCGCTTTAAATCGTGCACACACGTACGGTATAAATAAACTTGAGTTCAACGAAAATCGGTGCGCGAAGACTGTATTAGATTTTCATTAACCCTTGCGTGAAACTGTATTAATATTTATTCACTGAATACTACTTTAATGTTGCCATTTATCATCGATAATAAATTGTACACACATTTCAATTACGATTGATTTATATACGCGGTTATCCACACAAATATATACATACATACATGTATACATAAACTTACTGAAATACAAGTAATTAATAACGTCAAATCATTTTTCAAAATTCATTTAAATCATTTAAAAGCAAATATAGAGCAATAACTAATCTGTTATAGTAAACTTATAATTAATTTTAATTTGTCCTCCTAGAAAATATCTTTCACTAAAAAAAAATAATTGTTTAGTATATTCGGAATTGTTTTTTTTTTATTTTATATATTCATATTTTGATTATTTTTAATCCAAAAAATAGATTATAAATATCATATGTATGTATATATACAAATACTAAAAACGACAAATAAAATTCAATCATTGTCTAATTTAGTCTTCTGGTTAATTTACTATTCACAAATAATTCATTCCTCATACCACAAGATTCTATTCAAGTGTCCAATAAAATACTCATTATTCACTGTTTTTATCTTATGATTCCATTATCTATATAATAAAACATATTATGTGTCGTTTTAAATAATTGAATTGACTATTTAGGCACTTAAGCAAAAATAATGAATAATAAGAATTTACTAATCAATTGTTATGACGACATCGCAACAGTAAAAATTATATTGATATTATGTTCATAAAATTATAAGTGAAATAAAAAACTTTTTTTTGAGTTTCTAATAAATTTAACAATAAATTAAAAATAATGACGAACAAATAAAATATTACTTATTCAATATTAAACGTATCAAATTATTTTTTTTTAATATTATTTTTAATGAATATATATTTAGAACGCATATTAAACTTTACTCCCAATTTGATTTAAAACTAAAAAAAACATATTAAACGTTTAATAAATAGTTACCGGTTCTCCATTAATAAACCAACTTAGATTGGCGACTGGTTTCGATCTTCCAGACGTACAGTTAACTCTTACAGTATCACCAATTTGATACCTTGGACGTCCACCTGATATTCGAGGTCCTTCCTCGGGAAGGGCTGAAAATAAAATAAAATTTAATAATTACAATTATTGATTTACATTTCAACATATTACAAATTCTATCCTGTATAATGTAAATAATATTTAATGACGAATTAAAAGATTCAGATAATATTTATAAACAAATTTAATATATTTCATATTGTATTTGTCTAAAAATATTATCTGAATTAATACCAAAATTAGTTTATTTTTTAAATTATTTTTTTATTTTAATTATGAACATATTAAATATGAAAGAAAAGTTTTCTTATCATTATTATGAATTAATTTTAATATTAATTCAATAAAAAAATAATTATATTATTAGATTTGAAAATAATAGAAATTTTCTAATATTCACTATATATTTATATACACACATAAAATTCATGAATATGTAATATTTATTTATATATTGTAAGTTTGTACTAATGTATTTGTACCAATTGACTAATTACTTGTATCCGTTTGAAAAGAACGTGAAAAATGACAAAACAAAATTGATTAAAAGCATAAATTTATAGCTTATAAATCATTTCTTTTAATAGGTTTGGACATTGAGTATTTCTGCATAAATATGTATAATACAAATACACATATGTACATTATATATATATATATATATATATATATATATATATATATTCTATTAATTAAAGTATACATGATCAAAGTATATCACGCGAACCACTTGTGTTTCATTAAGCTTAAAAGTTAAAATGTTGCACGACAGGTCATCAATTTTTGATGTAAATTCGAATGTATAATTTTTCGACAGTCATTCTTTAAATATTTATTTAATCGTATATCATTTGAATATACACACATATGTTCCCATTTATATATATATATATATATATATATATATATATATATATATATATATATATATGAAAACGTATTAGTATTTTATCATTAAATTTTCATATTAAAATCTGTTTAAAATTCTACAGAATTAATCCATTTAGAACGGTTCTTGCACCCACGCATACATTTTTTTTGGTTGAAACCCTTTCATTTCAGTCATTAAATTCGCACGGTAACTAACGTGTGCAGATCCGCCGTCTGTTATATTACACCTGAACAAAAATTTCACTGTTAATGTCATAACAACAACCTAATAATCATAACACAGACCTCTTGCCACTGCATTATTTAATGTCAGTTCGTGAAAGCTCTCGTACAAAAATACGTTGTGAATTTTTTTTTTTTTGAAACGCTCTGTGACCGGTTTAAAACACATTCGAAATATACCAGCTAGCAATTATTTTTAATTAGCGATTTATCTTGTATTTTTTTTGAAAAATTTCAAATGTGTTCTAAACTGTACATCAAAATCTAATGTCTGATATTAGAGAATATTTTTTAGTACAATATTTATATAGATTATTTTTGAATGTGCAATAAAAATTACACAAAAAATATATAAATAGTGAATTATTATCTTAAACAAATCTAGATAATTACATCTATATAATATTTTTAATAGGATATTTAAATTTTTTTAATATACATATATATATATATATATATATATATATACATACTTAATTTTAAAAAAATAAATAGTCATTTTAAAATTAAATGACTGTCAATATTTCAAAAACATTTTCTGTCAAATTTTATTTATTTAATATGAAAATATATTTTTATTATTCAACAAAAAACTATAGTACGAAAATAGTCTAATTATAAAATATATCTTAATTATTAGATTAGAGATAAATATGTTATATGGATTTTTTCATAGTTTTTATCATATTATTTTATATTTTAAAATGTATTATTTAGAAAAACAACAATACTTTTAGAAATATTCAATATTTTTTGCATTTTTCCAAAGCTGTTATACAAATATATGTATGTATGTAAAAAATTAAAATTTCAAAAATATCTTCAACAAGAATTCGTTTGTTAATTAAACTTTACTTTATAGAACATTAATTTTCATAAATTTTAAAACTGAAATATATAATACATACACACACTTTATATATATATATTATATACTCTTGACAATACTTGAATTTTTTTAAAAAATAAATATCAAAATTCCAATACGCAATTATAATAAAAGGTTAATAATTATTTAAAGGATAACATAAATAAATTTTCTATTTTTAAAAACCAAATGTAATATTTTCAATTATAATATTAAAGTTGTATATATTTGATTTCTACATTACCTACTAATTGACATTTTAGAAAAAAATGTATTCTAAATTGAATTGACCTGATACGTCAGGAGAAATAAAAAAAGGTTATTATAATTAATATTTTAATAATTTATTGTTATGAATAATATACATACGTGTGTGTGTAATTTTGTATACAAAATTTATATAAATTTCTATTCCTCAATTTCTTTTATAAATTTTTAAAAAGTAATTATATATAATAAGTTTTATTAATTATTTTTATATTTTCTACATTTATACAGAACCACGGATAAGATAAAATAGCAATTTTGTTATAGCAGATTCCTATCTCTCACGATATATATATATATATATATATATATATATATATATATATATATATATATATATATATATATATATATATAATAAATGTAGTTATTTTTAAATGATTTTAAAATGACTTATTCATTTTGTTATGGTTAATAAGATGTCAAAATATTGTTTTATTCATATTTTAATAAAAAGACCTATATTGCAGTCACATGTCACAGTTCGAAGAAGAATAAAATAGCTGTTTATGAATATATCTAGATATAAGTAACTTTGTAAATTGTATAATAAAAAAAATTCAAAAAAAAGTATCGTTCATTATGTTTTTTTTAATTTACTTATTTTTTATAAATCATTTTTGTGCATTTTCAAATAAATGACGCTAATTTCCATGTACGTGTGTTTTTTTTTAATTTATGGTTTTAACTATAAGTTCATTCTAAATTTTTGTAAATAAAAAATCAAATTGATTTTTATATCTTCTTTAATTTTTTATAGGTTTCAACTTGGAACTTTATTTATATATTTTAAATAAATAAACGAAAAAAATTATTTTATGTTTTTTCTTTGATTCTACCGATTTAATTATAATTTTTATTTGTATTTTTTGAATACAATATGAAATAAATAAATTAATATTTATATTATATTTTCATAACAGATTCAAATTCTATTATATATATACATTAAATTTAATTGATTATATTTTAAATATATTCTTGCAAATTTTCTATATTTTCTATTTTTGGTTATATATATTGTATTATACTATTTAGCATTATTTTTTGAAAAAAATTATATATATATATATATATATATATATAGTCTCTCATTTTTTCGAGAATTGAGCATGAGGTTTACAACCTCATCTTGTAAAAAAAACAACTGTCGAAAAGTTCTAATAAGAAAAGGCTTTATTGAGCTGGCATTAACAGAGAGGCCTGTGACTGCAATAGTCTGTGCAGTCATTGATGTCGATGATTGTGTGTGCGTGTGTATATATAATATATATATATATATATATATATATATATATATATATATATAAAGACTAGAAAGAAAAAAATGTAATTAAACCTCCATGCAAAAATATAATATAAATTAAATATCTTTCTGCGAATTCTACATTCAATTTCGTCAAATTATTTAATTACTCTGTGAAAACGAGTTCATTTTTATATTCCGACCAAATCAATAAACACAAACTCATACGCACGTCCATGCAGCACGCACCATCGTTCGTAAAGCTTGTAAAGCGTGTTACTCACGGCAAAAATATATGGCTTTCATAAAAACCGAAACAGCATCTGTACAGTGTTTTATAACAATGGTATCTGACATAAAAACAATTTCAGTGTTCACTTCACTTACATTGCACATTTTATTCCCGTCTTATATAAAACTCTATTTACTCTCGCGGAAATAGTGCAAGCATAAACTTATATGTACGTTGTTGTTGTTTCTAACGTTTCGCAACAAGTTCAGCGATATTACTTGTATGTGTGTGTATGTATATAAGGAATTTAAAAAGTTAAACAGAAAAAAATGTATAGTCAAATTATGTTAAGAAAATTTAAATGCATTCGGATGAAGAGACTACAATCTGCATTGCGGTCTCGAACACTGGCTTTTAATGTTGTGCGCGTTTGGCGAAATGAGTTTCGCGTCATTTATTTCTTTCAGACATTTTTTAATATTAAATACTTTGTAAAGAAATACTTCGAGTACATTTATACATCTATATGTATATATACTTTATATGAAGAAAATTTTGTATAACTGATAACCTATGTTAATTATAGAAATACTTTACAGATTGACTATAACTGTTTTTAAAATTATTTTATTTTTCAAAAAGATAAATACTTTTCAATTTCATGATTGGAATTTTTATTTAAATTACTTTTTATAATTACTTTCATTTAAAAAAATATTCAAGAAATAATTTTTGCAATAATTTTATATCTAAAAAATTATATATATATATATATATATATATAAACATGAACATTTTTCTATACATCGTCGTTTTGTTATAATTCATTGACACACTCAACACAAAGTGTTATAGTTGTTAAACACACTATAAAATAATCAAAATAAAAAATAGAACAATGTTATCAGGAAATCGTGACGAAACGTAATTAGAACACGAAATAAACGTTGTAATTGAACAGTTTGACGGAAGTGCGAAACGGAAATAAATATAGGAAAAAAAACACAACACATTAAATATCCGTTCGACGTGAACATGTATTGTGACGATTACTTATTCGCAACTACTTACAAAACTTGCCTGTAACAACGTTTGAATCGATAAAAAGTTTCCCAGGTTGATCTCATTTATACCACTTTTTTCTTATTAATTTCAATGAAATTGTCGTTAGTCGGTGAATAATTACTCGTGATTAAAATATAAGTTGAGAACTTTGTGCAAAGATGGAAAGTTCAGTTTAATACGTGTTTAAAAGTTTTTTTTTTCATTATTTAAACAGTAAACTCAATATATATATATATATATATATATATATATAAATCTGTAAAAAATCATAAATAAAGTAAAAGAAAAATCTATCTCAATGCATGTATTAGTAAAGAAAACGTACACGATTTTTATTTTAGTGAATGAAACACATTAAAGATGACACGAAAATTTTCATTTTCTGTATTCAATGAGTTAAAAATATATCAAAACCGCAACACCGTATCGTAAATCTATCAGTATATCGTTTATTTATATACATCACACACTGACAACTTATTTAATTTTTTGAAATAAAACGTGCGTTATCTTTTACATGCGAAAATATTACAATCAAACGCGGAAAATCTCTTTTACCTTCAAAAATGAAAAAGCACTCAACATTACGACCATGAGTACATCTGCTACCTCTAAGCAAATGTGTTTTGTGAATTTGTGTATTTGTTCATACACACACACAAATATATATATATATATATATATATATATATATATATATATATATATATTTGTGTGTATATACACCTGTTATATTTTGTATAGAAGTAGTCGTTTACACACACACACACACATAAAACATATACATATTCGCGGAAAACATGTTTCGTGTATTTCTCTTTTTATTGCTATGTTAAATATACATAAGCGTGAATTATGTTCACATATATGTGTATATTTTATTCTTTAAATAAAATCGAGAATACATTTCACTAAAATATATTACAGCGAGAAAATATTAGTATTTTCAAATATAAAAATATTGATATGTACATATGTATATAAATATATATATATATATATATATATATATATATATATATATGATTGATGAGCGGGCAATAGTTGATTGTGAAATGTCACTTTTAAATCGAAAACGTCATGAATTCGCATTTTATCTTTTTGTGCCATCGGTGGCGTGTCCGTCAACTCATTCCTCCTTTTCCTGTTTTTCGGTACACATGAATGACGCGTGTCCACCACAGTTTGATATTTTCGGTCAAATTCGTGTTATGTCGTGACTGAAATGATTTTTTTCTCTCAGCCGCAGAATATTATTTCGGTCGACGCTTTTGACGTAAATAATCAGCATCGAACGTATGACTAATGTTTTATATTTATATGAAAAGAAAATACATAAATGATACAGATTGACATACAATACACGAATAGATTCGTTCGTATGGGTAAAAGTAAGAATCCATGTTCAATATTTGACTAAAATCATACAATAATATCAATGATATTAATATATATATAGGATAAATAAATTCAAACACAAATTCGGATGATCCTTATATTTTATTTAGCTAGTCTGAATAGAACTTCATTGTTAAATACAAAGACGTTTCTTAATTCAATTCAAATCAAAATCGAACTAAAAAAAACTTAATCTAAATCAATCATTTATATATATATATATATATATATATATATATATATGTATATAATATTTGAGAATTTTTCATAAAACTCAAACAATGAAATAAAAGTCGTACAAGTTTTCTTTATATTCGAATCGTTCCTACTTCATCGTTCGAAGTCTCTACTACTGAAGGTAATCAATACGCGTCAAGTTCCATCTTTCAGTTATAAAAAGTTTCAGTTTCAAACAAAAACAATTGAAAATTTTTACCATAGAATTATCAGATTCGGAACAAATTGAAAATGTTTTCTTTTTCGAACGGTGACATTGTGTAATGGAAAGCAAAAAAAAATGAACGAAGAGGCAACAGAACTGCGCGGAAACAGGATTAATGAAAATATTTCGACATTTTCTATCAATGTTTTGTCATAACTGACACGAAAGATGGAAAATTCTTCCTGTATTTTTTTCAAATATTCTATGTACGAGTTGTATATATAATAGTGTTTAATTTTTTCTGATTCTATAACAAAAATAAAATAAAAATCTTTCATAGATTTTTCTTAGTATACTTATTTTATTTCATATCATTTTTTCATAATATACTCATAGTAAAAGAAGTAACTATTATTCGAGAAAAATACAAAAACAAAGCTTATTATTTATCCCAAGACATGAAATATCACTGCATCAAAAAAAATTTGGACACAAAAACATGATAACATAATTTTCATCTTTTTAAAGAACAATTTTTTTATAAAAATTAAATTGCATAAATAAAATATATTTTTAAGCTACTCATTGTTTTTAGAAGAAATAAATAAATATATATATATATATATATACATATATATATATATATATATAGAGTGTGTGAGAGAGAGAGAGAGAGAGTTTTCCAATATGCGCTTCAGAAGTTTAAATGGAAGTAGAATAAAAAGTATTTAATGAATTAGTTATTTTTTAACTAATGTTAAGCACTTAACTGTTAAGCACATTCTATGGCATTAAAGATAGAACACAATTTCACTCATATGATCACCACGACTTCACTTGACAGTGTATTCTTTTAGTCCAATTTTTAGTCATTCTTTCACATAATTGTGGTCCAATTTCATGAATTACACATTCAATGTTTATTTTTAATGGTTCTGTTGTTTGTGATTTATCAGCATATATCAATGATTTCAATAACCCCACAGAAAATAATCCAATGGAGTTAGATCACATGATCTTGGTGGCCATTCAATGGGTCTATTTCGTGAAATAATGGACTCATTAAACTTTTGTTTCAATAAGTCTATTACATTTTTTACAATTTCTAAGCGTTGTTGAAGTGTTAAATAGTCCATGATAATTTGCCAAACTATACTGAGTTGAAATGTCAAAATGGGCTTAAAAAATCAAACATGGCTGTCACCAGCTGTCAAAGTTGTGACATTCTTATTGGAAAACCCTATATATATATATATATATATATATACATATATATATATATATATATATATATATATATATATATATATATAATGAATATAGCAATGAAACAAATCAGAATTTATTTTCACCTATTCATTTTTTATTATAATGAAAAATTAAATATACTGAAAAATATTAAAAATAATTTGATATAAAATAATGAAAGAATAACTGAATAATTAATCAGTAAAATTAAGTTTGCTTTCAAATAAAATTAGTTCCCAACTTTCGACCTTAATTTGATATTTTTTTCGTAACGCACGAAAAATGTTTCACAAACGTAATTATAATTACATAGAACATTTATATACATATATATATATATATATATATATATATATATATATATGCTTCATTATCTTTAACAAGAAAAAGCACACATTTCCTCCATTTATCTATTTCGTGGCAGCTTAGTAAAAAATAACTACCCGAAAAAAATATTTGTCGCACGCACATAAAACATTATGTCACAAGTCGGACTTATAACATTTTTACTGTACAAATAACAGCATCTTCTAAATGATTATATTTCATACATCAAATTGAAAAAAAATCCGCCATCAAAAAAGATACGAAACAGTCGAGTTTCTTCAGTGAAACGATGCCATAATGCGCTCGAGTTACGTAGAACTCCAAGGCTAGCAACCTATAACCGCGAAAGCGTACACACTACATCTTTGCTGTTTATCGCGCGGCTAACTGTATAAAATAAATCTCCAGCATCATATAATAGAGAGAATGTGTTTGTATCACAAAAACAGACGCTATACTACTACCACGGTGTCCGACCGTCGCCGACGCCGCCAATAGTCTTATGTTGTTCTCTGCACGCGTTATATGACACCCGAGTCGCTCTGATGTTTCGAGGGCGGACACGAACCTTTGCTCGTTCCCTTAGAACTTTTCGAGACAAAAACGCGATTCACAGACGGTGTAAATCCAGACACTGTCCGAGTTCTCTACCTCTTATCTTAGTATCTCGTGTTACATATCAGGGTCGTTGCTATTTAGTCCACTGGGAGTTTGCTCCAACGTATTTGTACTACGAACTCATATACACCAGCTTGACTTTTTTCTACTTAGACCGTTCTTTTATATTCACCTATGTAATTTAAGTGAAAAATAAGCTTCGATTTTATTTAAAAGCGACATGGACTCGTAAAAAACATAACGAAACCACATTTTGAAACAATAATTTACCATGTTTTATTTTATTACATACATTTACATATTTATATATACTACATACAATATGTTTTGTGTACTCATAAAATTTTAATAATAATATATAAACACTAACAAACTTATGTATTATATATATATATATATATATATATATATATATATATATATATATATATATGTAAATAGTCATTATTTGTGAATTAATTATTTATTACAAAAGCCATTAATAGAAACCATTGACTAGATAGAATATATCATCAAAAGAAGAATCCTTAAAAAATCTTATAATGACAGTCAACAAAATAACAGAAATATTATAAAAATGTGTAATGTATAAATTTAAAACAGGGCTTTATAAAGGGTACCAGGTAATTAATATACATAATCCAATAATCTATTTTTGGAACTAATCTGTTTCCTGTATGATAACATACAAGTAAATTTTCTAAAAATGTCAAGTCTACAGCAAAAACATTAAAATATAATGAGTTGATAAGCAATTATACCATTCGTTTTAAATTGCCTTTTTCTTCTTATGACTGATTTCTATTAATATATATATATATATATATATATATATATATGTATGTATGTATATATAAACTTGTATATATTCGCATTTATTTCCTGCAATACTAGAAGTAATTCCAGCATATGTTTGAAGAGAAGGAAACGACCACAGAAAATCTCATTTAGGATGGTCGGTCGAGCGTTCACGAACCCTGACCTGTCGAGTAGTAAACGAGCACATTATCCATTACAGCACGTACCTCGCAGCAAGAAATTTATATCAATGAATGTGTAATTGGATATTACACTGTATTTCAATTCCGTGACAGCGATCGCTGTACCTATAAAGGTACTCGTACAACAATATCCACTTTATTATCTTAATAGTTATTTTTAACTTCTATTTAATTTCAAATCTTCAAAAAGCTCTAATCATATATATATATATATATATATATATATATATATATATATAAAACTGTATATAAGTTATAAATAGTATATAACATATTGCGATTGATTGTGGTAAATAAAACTTTCGGCCAAAGGGTATATAAAACACATGTGACAAATACTCAAACGAAATAATAACCATAATTCAACCTTAACGGGAAACAAATAAAATAAAAGAAAAGAAATCTTAAACCATCAGTGAAATAAATCTATTCAAAGAAAAGGCAGAAAAAATCTTTGAAAATATTTCCACCACGATGACTATAAATAAAATATATATCTCAACAGTTTGCCGAAAACACAAAGCCCGCCGACCTTCGCCGAAAAGAAAAACAAAATCTAGCTTGAAGATGATATCTCGAGATTTGTGAGAGAAAAATGGAACGTCTTAAGCCGGATTTCCGGTATTCGGTTTTTAAGAAAAATTATTATGAAAATAAATATCAGTATGTGTACGCCACGACGAGATGATCTGTCTTTGATATCTGAAAACATCGTTTGCGACAATAATATTGTTGAGTTATGATTTCAGATACACTTTTTGTTTTGTATACACAACAAAACATAAGTATAAAAATAGTAATGTATTCATATAAATATATTACTTGTACAATAAGACTTTGATATATTCGAAAATAAAATTATATTTGTTGTACAATGGTGAAAATTGAAAGACGATGATTAATTTATATTTCAAAAATATAAATTAATATCAAAGTTGTTCTAGTTCATATTGATACATGGAATAATTTATTAATTGAAAAATAAAATAATATTCTTTTTACAGAATTAATTTTTATTCATATATTTAACATATATAATTGGAATTTGTGACTGTACATAAAATAATGATCAATCACACAAACCACGTAGAATATTTGGAATTTTAATTTAATTATACTAAAATTAAATAATTTTTCAAAGAATAAAATAACTAAAACCACACACGCATACACACTCACAAATATATATATATATATATATATATATATATATATATATATATATATTACTACTACTTTTAACGTTCTAGTCTTTGTAGGACCCTAACCTCTCTAACAATGTTAGCCCGATAGATAGAGCTTCCCCTTGTCAAAGTTTCGTGACAGTTATGTTTTTTACGAGATAAGGTTGTCAACGCCATTTCTAATCCCCAACTTGGGGGATTCTCTGTCCTGGAATTCGTAAGCACATTCCCATATGACAGGTAGTTATACATATATATATATATATATATATATATATATATATATATATATAATAATCTTACTAGATGTATTTGAAACTATATAATTCAGTTTCATTAATTGTGTATAAAAAGCCTGAAATTATTTATTCCAAGTCACTTAGAATTATTGACCTCTGTGAATAGTATACAGTTCCTTTCCTTTGAAATTGAATCAAAAGTTCATAGAGCAACGTAAACAATTTCCACGCTATGATGTAAATGAAAACGTTTAAATAAAACATCAGAAAATGTCAAAGTTCTCGATTCCGTTGACATTTTCTTTTAAGAAGCTGACAAGCGTTCCAGAGAACGGCTCCATACATACATTATATATATATATATATATATATATATATATATATATATATATTCTTTCTAAGATAAAATATTCCTTTAAATTGCAAATATCATTCAAAAATAAAATGCAGCTAATAAAGCATACCGAAGATAGTTCACAGTTTATATTAACAAACGAAAGACTATAGCCGGTAGTATACAGCATTTATAAGTTCTCCGAGTTAGCAATCTACATACGAAATGCATTAATTAAAAACGAAATTGCACCGGTATAGAGAGAGAGTAGAGAGTCAACTGGTGAACAGAGTACTCGACTATATTACTGCACAAAGATGGGTAATCAACGCGGTATGTTTCGTAATGGAATGTACGAATATTATTTTTAAATTATGTTTATGTATACACATGTTTTTTGTGTTGTCGTGTTTTTATTTTGTAATGAACTCATTACCGAAAGACCTGGAAGCTATTTTTAATTTGTTCTGCTGTAATTTGTTAGTTGCGAAAAATAATTATTAATTCCATATTTACAGATATGTATCAGTTTAGTTTCACATGTAATTATTTTTAATCAAGAGGTAGTTAGGTTCTCGTGTCTACATAATTAAATAAATATTTACAATTGCTAAAATAGAGTTATTGTCATATGAAAATTTAATAAGAAAAACAAACAATCCTAATTTTCATGAAAAATAAACTGATTCGATTTAAAAATTTGTATTTTAACTACATTGTTATTTATAAATAAAATTATTACAATATTGGATATTGTATGTTATTTACATTTTAAAATATCATATATATTTTTAAAATTTGTGTACCTTCTTTTTCTTAAATATATATATATATATATATATATATATATATATATATATATATATATATATATATTATTTACATGAAAAGAAAAGAAATATATTTTATTATAATGTAAGAGTTAAGCTATAAATTGTACATTAAGAGTATGAGAAGCTTATAGACAATAAATTATACGAAAAACAAACCAGGTATATAAACAGATAACCTTGTCAAATAAAAAATAGGGAATAAATAATAAAATCTGACGGAAAAGTTTCGACAAAATTGAACGATAAGTGTAAAAATGGCAACGCTTAATATTCATTAGTCTTAATAATACCTATATTTTATACAGTTTTTTCGCCTATCCGAAACGAAAATATTCATTACTCCGAATTGAAATGATAAATGCGTGCCTTTACGTACAATTGTTGGCAACGTGAAAGCAAACATTAAAATTAATTGTAGAAAATGAAAGGCGGTGGCTGCGCAAGTTCACGAAGAAGATATATACGATGAATGTAACAGCAGAAACAACGACGGCAACAGCTAAGGATGGCTAAGAAAAAGTGGCGTGGAGAAGGCGCGTGTAACAACTACGTGAAATGTTTTAATTCAAAAACGCTGAATTATTTTTCTAATGAAGAGAGAATTTACGTACATTAAGAACTTTTGAAAAATATCTTCATTTTCATAAACACTTATTCACGTTGAATATTTACTTTTTGTATTTTATTATAAGTGTCTGATGTAGATGAAAAATTTACGCATTTACTTTATTACACCATTAAACAAGGATGTGAGAATTATGCATACATTTCGTTGTTACCGTTAAACTCGTCGAGATAAAATGAACGTTTCACTGTCAAACTAATGACACATTTTTACAAATATATGTACTAGGTACTTGCTTTGTCGGTTGTGTTTATACATACACACACAAATATATATATATATATATATATATATATATATATATATATACGTGTATATATATATAGAGGTTTTTTTTCTACTTGGATGAATAAGGTCGCGTATAATATTTTGTTCTTTTTACGACTTGAAAAATTTGAAACGAAAATTATCGCGTCGAGTTTCAGGAAAATAAATCAGCAACACTTAACTTTACTTTACTGAACTGTAAAAATTATATTAAATGTACAAACATGTTTGTACATCATTTGAATATATACACGCGAAATAGACCGCTAACAGCAATGAATTTCAAAAAGATGCTGTTACCGAGCAATGGATCGATGCGAGCAAATATTAGTGTAGTATAAACATTTTTTTACATTTAGATAGAAATTATATAATAAAAGATTTTAAACAAATATTTATTTTGCAATAATGTAAATTTTAAACAAACTGATTTTTTAATACGAAATATAGAATACAGTAAATTGTATAAATATACTAATGAACTGTTTCTAGCACAATGACTAAGCTCTTCATTTCATATATATATATATATATATATATATATATATATATATATATATATATATTGTTTACAAATATCAAATGGAAATGCACTAGGTTTGAAAAATATTGTAATATTACGAAAATAACATTTGTTCAGTTATAAAAAATAATTCGCAGTAGTACATAATATTATATATATATATATATATATATATATATATATATATATATATATATATATAATGCATATATCACATAATTCAACAGCGATTAAAACAACTTTCATAGTAAATGTCATCCACTCTGAAATGGATTTTAACATTTATAAAAACTCTATGTCACCTGTCAGTGCTACTGAAATATTCTAGTCAATGTTGTAAAG
The DNA here is from genome assembly GCA_029203775.1 of Neoneuromus ignobilis. NCBI lineage: Eukaryota > Metazoa > Arthropoda > Insecta > Megaloptera > Corydalidae > Neoneuromus > Neoneuromus ignobilis. Next base: position 15,140,738 of record CP092096.1, on the reverse strand, counting down.
TTTTAAAATGTTATATTTTATTTTTGAAATATATAAAACGATACAAGTATATATATATATATATATAATAAAAAAGTAAATTTAAAAATAAAAATAAATACCATAAATATTAACAACGTTCGATATCCTAGATTTCACCAATAAAATACTTCATTCAATTCTGAATCAATTTCAATAAATAATAAAAATAATAATTTCAAATTGTTGTTCTAAGCACAGATGTTTTCATCACCAGATATAAAAAATAACTAATATACGTTATCAATACTCGAGTAAGCTCTTTGTACTGAAAATATTAAAAAATCCTCTCAAAATATGATTTAATTCTATCGATTTTTTCCTTCTTTTTCTATACAAATATTTATTTGTTTCTTTCAACACCTATTCTTAATTTTTTATCTTGCCATCTTCATCATTTTGCAATTTTCTTCTATTTCTATATTATGACATTCCATACTTCTTCAATTTCAAAGTTTTTTATCTCTTCCAACTTCAACAATTCTATCTTCACTCATTTTTGCAGTATATTTCTTCCACAATTTTCTTCTTTTTCTTATTCACACAGTTATTTGTATAATATTATATTCTTTATCTACGTTCCTTTCTTATTCTTTTCTTTCTAGTCCTTCCTGTAATTATTTTAAATATATTCATCTCAATCTTCTGCATATTTTAATCTATTTTTTATGTTGAATTTTTATAATAAATATTTTATAAAATCAAATCATATCTTCTCAAAAAACAATTTTCAGTAGAATATGTTGTTATACTATTGATTATCTCTGTCATTAATCAATATTGATATTTTTAAATTTAAAAATATGATAACAAAAACAGAAAAGTGTATATCGACAAAAGTATTAATAATTTTTGTAACTATAACTTTCTGATTGAATATCATAAATAATAAACACAAGTATTTAAAAAATATCATTAATTATATAAATATCATTTCTCATTATTAATTCAAATATTAATTTAATATAATACCTTTAAACTGTTTATATTAATTGATTCCCATATTTATTAAAATAATTTACTTGTTTTAAATTAAATTAGATATTTTAAATAAATTACAAATTTTAAATAAAGTTCAATATTTTAAATAAATTACAGAAATGGAATTTAAATACAGATCGTTTAAAATTTCCCAATTAAAATAAATATTGCTTAATTTTAATATCTAATCTTGATTGAATATTATCATTAATTTCATTATTGTTATTTAGAAATATACAAATGTCTTTAAGTAACTAATTAACTTTCTGTAAATACCACAATAACATATACAATTATCTATTATTTATGAATATTAATTTGAAATCAGTTAATTCCTATTAATTAAAAATTAATAAGATATCAAATGAAAAAAAATGTTTAAAAGAAAATTCTTTTACAGTTATCAATTTTAATTCTCTCGATAAATATTTTCTCGTATATCAAAATATTTACCATTAATTGAAATTTCCCAAGTGTGTTTTTAAATTTTTTTTTTGCATAACAATATTTTATCCAAAATTATGAATAATGTATTATTATTGATAATTTTACAAATATGCTCTATATAATGAATTAAAGTAATAATTTATTTTATTTTGTTTTCTTTGTAACTCAAATATATTCCATTGACACCCAGTGATTCAATTTAGGAAAATTCGTATTTATTTTATTATTAAACATAATATTTCTTATATAAATAACTATAAATTATTTAAGAAGATTTTATATATTAAAAACAAACAATTTTTTTAATAAATCAAATTGGATTAAAGACTTAATTTTGAAAATAAATATTATTTCTTATTTTGTGGGAAAATATTTTTGATAGATTTAGTTTAAATTAGTTATTGTATGAAATAATAATTTTAAATAGAGTGTGTTTTATAGGTACATTATGTCTGATTATATTACAATAAATATTTTACTCGATAGAACGTGAATAAGAAAATGTTAATAATAGATTATTGAATACGTACCAACAACAATCATATCTGCATGATCTGTGACTGTTTCAAAAGAAGGTGCTTCTCCGGAAACTTCACATCGATAACGACCTGTGCTTGACAGTGTTAACGATGTTAACGAAACTCCTGTTTCAGACGAATTGTGTAACTGGAAGAGAAAATATTTGTTTTCGAATAAATTTTTAGTGACAATTTATTAAAAAATCTAGTTTAAATTGTCATAAAACTTCAAACGTGTAAATAAATGTATAATCAATAACAACATCGATAAATATCAATACTTACATCAACCGTAACTCCTGGTAATTGAAATACTAGTACTGGTGGTGAGTCACGGGGCACGAACCGATAAAATTCATGCCCATCCTTGTACCATTTAACGGAGTAGAGTAGCTCGTCATCTAAATCATAGTGGCACTCGAGCAATGCACCTGAGCCACGTATCGCATGTGCAGGCACGCGTAACTCTGTAAGCCTCAGAGCGCTCGCCGTTCGCGATGACAGCAGCCACGCTGAAATGAAATACATCACATGTTTAATAAAATGAAATCGGTACACACATTTCATTAATGTTAGCAGTTCGAGGGCAGTCGAATGTTCATTTAAAACTTTTATTAAATTCCAACAAAAGATAGAATTGTGTTCGACTCTGGACGATATTAAAAATATCTTATTTATTACGAAGATATTTTCTAATGTGTATATTTAAAATTAACCATAGTATGTTTGAAGGGTAATTAAATTTTAATCGATTTTTATAATCATATCATATAAAAGATGATATTAAACTTTTAATTTTTATGTATAATAATATTTTGGAGAAATTCTATACTTTGTTTTGATTGGAATAAATTGATTGCTGGAATTATTTTCTTTTTAAACGTTTATTTACTTTATATATTTCGTTCTTATTTAGAATTTATATTTCATTTGAAACTCATGAAAAAAAGTAATTTCTTAAAAACGGTAATAAATTTTCTGTTTAACACAAAACCTACATCAAATCAATTTTTTTATTATTAATTCTACACTAATAATTTTTTCCGGATAAAATAGTAAAAATTATATTAAACATTGCTTTTAATTAAAAGAAATTTAAATCATATTTATATTTTTTCCTCCTATTTAAAAATATAGTACTCTAGCTTTAAGACTTAAATTTTCCCAATATATATATATATATATATATATATATATATATATATATATATATATATATATATATATATATATCGCTAATGATGAAAGAATTACATCAATCGAAAGTTTCGTTAACAAATCGTCAAAAACGCCCATACATTCGCCGAACATCACGTCGTCTGATTGAAAAAAAAGCCTGCACCGACATCGAACCGCGCAGCATTAATAATTTCGCGAATATTATTAACTTTTTCCTATTATTGAAATCAGTTTCGCATGCACGATGAAGCACACTCGAAATTGCAGAGAGATATTGAAAAAGTAATTTAGAAATACTTTTGCTACGGTTATTGGGCCGTTAAAATTCCGATAATTATCTGTAGCCATTATTCACCGCTTTGGGGGATTTTCGGCAGATTTCCGCCCGCCATCGAAGTTTTATACGTTCGAACGATGCGTATGTACGAGTTGGAAAATTTTAAGTGAATTCGAATTGGATTAAATATACTTTTAATAGACCCCGGCCACGTATATTCGAGTTATAAGTATGCGATTAAGAAAGTAATGACGGAATCTGTTTCTTGTTACCGATGCTGGAAAAATAGTTTACGGAGTTGTTGAGATCCTGTATTTCCTTTTCACATACACAAACACACACCATGTATATAATGATTTTTTTATGAGTAATTTACCTAAAAATAATCATATATGTATTTTAATAACCAAAACTCAATACAATTTTCCAACCTAATAATTTTTCTTTTTGTAAATAAATATTTTTTCCAATATAACTGTTGCATAAAATAATAGTACTAAGTGATTAAATATGAAAATTAACAATATATATTTAAATTCAGTCTCCTTATAAAAAAATTACGTTTTTTTTAAAAAAAAAAGGAACTAACAATTTGCAGTAAAATAAAAAATTGTGGCAAATTATATTTATATCAGCAATAATCAACACAATATAGTCGTTGATTTTCACTGTTTTTACAAAAAAATCAATTTACAATTATGTAAAGTTTGGTTCTCAAAATTATGTTTTTTTTAACTTACTTATTTTTATGAAACAATAATTATTTATATATTCAATGAAACGATATAATTAAGTATATTGTTTAGTGTAAGGGTAAAAAAATAATATGTATATATATATATATATATATATATATATATTGTTGAGATGTAAAATTAGCAAAGAAAACTACCACTCGACTATAGTGTTGAACTAACTACAAAGTAAAATCCGCACACTGTGTATATAATTGAATTCGTCATTGACTCGAACGTTAAGACAATGTATAAACGAAATTGTCTTCACATAAATTTTCCAACAATTTTAGCAATTTAAGACGTTGCTCGAACACAAATACTTAAAGTAATTTCAAGCATTGTATATACAGCCATTTGAGTTAGGCAGAGGCCTCTTTGTGTTTCACGAAAGCGTTCTCACAATATTTTACACTGTTACAGCGCTTTAATGTAAAAATTTTATGACCCAAAACGGAATCTCTTTCCGCTCTTTCTTCAGATATTCTATCTGTCAGAGTAGAATCATGGATGTATTAGTCAGGTTACCACTGACTGCCAGTCGGCAAGCTTAGAGATCATTCTGTGCTTTTTTGGTGTTCCGGGAAATTCGTATATCATATTACTTTAGTCTCGTGAAAAGAACGGAAAAAATGTTGTTTTATTTCTTTAGTTTCACACACAAACTTATATATGTGTGCATATATATATATATATATATATATATATATATATATATATATATATATATATATGTCATTTTTTCTTGATACTTGACTATATTTTTCTTTTTGAAAATCGTTTTAAGGTAATATTATGATAAATTATGACATAAGATCTACAAAAGAATAAGTTCAAAGGAAGATAAAAAATACACATACTTCAAATATATATATATATATATATATATATATATATATATATATATATATATATATATATATATATATATGGTGTGTGTGTGTATTTCTGAAACGTTTCATATTGTAATAAATACGGTATTAAAACTGAACAAAAAGAGCATCCTTTTTTAAGGATGTCGAAAGGTTGTGATGTCAATTTTACGGATCGATCGTGACGGATTTATTTATTTTCATTATTATTTATGTTTTGTTCTGTTCATTTCATTCTATAAATTTCTATCGGATGTTAAGAACAGATATTTTATTTTCGTGTTATTAAATAAATCGATAATAAATTATTAAAAGTACTTAAGTGAAGCACTGTATAACAAAAAAATAAATTTACTAATGTATAAAACGAATACAGAGACTGTTTTTAACTGTAATCTATTTAATCGAAATTCGATTTGGTTTCAGTGTAATTACATCTTAATTAATTTTATGTCCTTGCTGGTTTTAGTACTATTATACAAATATATTCAAGTCGAGTTGGAAAATATATATAAATGAGTTTTTTTTATTGAACTGACCGAAAAACAACGTATCGTAATTATTTCAATTAATATATTATCGATATGTTTATTCTAAGAATAAGTTTATTTTTACAATTTATAAAATAATGTTTTATTGATACTATTTAATTATTTAATAATTTATTACTCAATGCTATTATCTGCTATTGTTTTAATTGCATTGATAGTATTTTAAAAAATAATTGATAGTAATAAATTTATATTAAAACTTTGTTTTTATTAACAATACTCTAACTTTTTATTTTATATAATAACACAATTACTAGAAATTATAATTAATAATACTTGATTAAAATATTTTTCAATTCTTAAATAATTTTATTGATATTTTTTTCATTTCTTTTTAAAGAAACGAGTTCTCATATTTGCTTAAAATTATTTTCTTTTTAACTGTAAAATCCTTTTGAAACAATATTTCAATATAACTGAAATAAATGTATTACCCCGTTACATTTCATCTAAATAAACATTATATATATATATATATATATATATATATATATATATATATATATATGAAATAACATAAATATATACCTGAAATCATATCATAAAAGTAAATATTAAGATAATAATCAGAGAAACGTTTAACATATCAAAGAGTGAATTTATCATTCAAAGTACCAAGCTGAACAAATTTATTTAATTTCGTTTTTAGACATGTACATATTTGTTTTTTGTATATGTTCAAAAATTTCTTCGAATATTGTAACAAGTACATTTTAATTATAATATTTCGACATTATATATATATATATATATATATATATATATATATATATATATATATATATAAACTCAAATGCTCCATTAAAAGTGGGTTTATACTTGTATTTCCATTCCATTTATTCTTGCCATAAATATTATTGACTAATTTAGATAAAAATGAAAATGAATACAAAATATTGAAAGTATGCAAAATTTCATTCAATTGAAAGATAAACTTATTATTTTTTTAAAAAAAAATAAACATACTTTTAAATTTAATTTTACTATCTTGTTTTTATATGCGTATTTTATCTGATTTAATTATTACTTGTATTTCATGTATTGCATTAGAATTAATATACGAGTAGTAGTACAGTAATCACAATAGATTAATATTCATTATTCATCGAACAATTACAATCGTAATGAATTAAAAAAATTAAATGAGTCTATTGATCGATTCCATAAGATTGTTTTAAACAATACCGAAAGACATTGTCATAGAAGTTTACGAATTCTTGCACGAAGCGTACGACGCATCCTTAAATGAATCGTTTAGAACACAAATCAGTGAAGTTTGATTTCATCAGGTAGAAGAGTTCGGCGAACGGTGGAGGACGAACGTAATAGCAACGGCAGCGTAGAAAGGAATTTCATTAGATGTAATTTGTATGGCAGCATGAACCGGTAACGCCTTTGATTCGACTGCTATGCCCGCCGGCACGCGGCGATATATTTAAGTGAGATATGACTAGAAGAATGGGCCGCTCGTGATGTTTTATATAAGCCCAAACGGCGGAATACTTAGATGTAGTGGTAATAGTGGCATGGGAAAAGCATAACGGACGTACAGGCAGACCGACCTCGGCGCCTCTGACATTATTTTCCAGATTTATGACGTCTTTGTAATCGGCGTAAGACGGATTAAGGATTTCCAACAAAACTATCTCGGCTGAAGGATGAGATTCGCTCTATACGTTTGATATTTTAGGTGCGTAACGACGTTTTATCTCCTACGTAAATTTAGTTTTGTTAGTTTCGACGAAATGAGGTCATTCTGTCGGCCCGACAAGCCACCGAGGTACAGGTTACGTTCACTGAATTAATCAAACACTGTAAAAGTAATCAGGAGCAGATTCGTTACGTCGATCTTCTAATCCCTCTACAAAAGATGTTCTCCGAGAAAATTGAAATGACATTCTGTATAAACGTAATAATCAATTTCTTACATTATATATATATATATATATGCAATTGAAAAAAATATTCTTCTACTGAAATATTAATATTTATATTAAAGAATTTTCTTAAAATTACAGAAAAATTTATATATATATATATATATATATATGATACGCTAACGTTAACACGAAAATTATCTCTCGTAATTCATAAACTCAAATTTTCATAACAGTATGAACAATAAAGAGATGTTTAATTAGTAAGATGAGCCGGTTCAGAACTTTCTTTAGTTTTAATTTTTATCAAAACTTGTTTATTAACATTTTTAATTATTAAAAATAAAATAAATTCGTTCTTTTTGTTGATAAACATCTTCAAATATTATTTAAATTATTATTCTGTTAATTTAATATTCTTTTATATACATGAATCACATTTAAAAATTTTCTTATCACAACTTTCTAAAAGAAAATCAGTTTTAATTAAACAAATTAATTTTTGCAAATAATTCAAAATTTATTTTTGATATTGTACTTTGTTTTATTTATTTCGATTCTTTTAACTTTTTAAAATAAAACATACTTTATTTATTTTTAGTACAAAGAACCTTTTGTATATATATATATATATATATATATATATATATATATATATATATTTGTATCAACGTATTTAATATTTTTTACTGGACAATTTTAATTAGTAATATTGCAAAATAGAATATTTATATGGTATTAATTCTATTAAATGATTAGCATAATATATTATTTATGTAGAACCTTTTTAAAATTCGATATTTATTCTGTCTTGTTTAAAAAAATCACTGCCAATTTGATAAGAAAACTTGATTTGAAAAATATTACTTAGAAACGGTTAAGATGTCCGACGAACTGATTATATTATTTGTTCTTTCGGAAAGTTAATATCGTAGCGTTGACGCCGAATCCATCTCCGTACAATCCAAAAACTTCTCCACGTCCGCACAGCCAATACGAAAAACGTCAAAAAAATCACGAGAGAACGCGAGAAAAGTGATCAAACTCGTAGGCCACTTAACAGAACCCAGCGATTGCTCGCCCGGACACGTCTCCGAGATTAGTGTCATTCCACGACAAGGGTGTAATAAAAAATTGTCTGTTCTGCAAAAACTCAAGGGTGGTATACCCGACACGTAGGGGTAGATATACACATGATTGTGGCAGACCGAGGGGTTCGTCGAATCTCGCTGCCGCTGGATCGTGAATAGATGGATGCACGAGTGTGGACGCAATGAATGACGTGATATATATTACAAGTGCGTGCGTGCGTCCACGCATATGTATGTGTTGTGTGTCAGTGTGCGTGTATGTATGTCTGTACGGGGGAAAGATTAATCGACAAGCGAAAGAAACAAATAACCTTTATGTGATCATTGTTGGTTTTAGATGGAAGCGTTAAAGCGAAAACATTTTTCTGATGTCTCTATATTTTATATATAAATTATCCAAATTATCTACACATGAACATTCAAATTAGAAATAAAACACATCAGTCGAAACCATTCAAAGAAATAAACAAAAAAAAACGGTTTTTACATTTTAAAATAACATTTCAAAGATTCAATTTAAAAATGTATGTAATTGTTTTTTGGAAACATCGAATATTTTAAAATATTATTTATTCGAAAAGATTTATAATTATTTTTAATTATATATGTACAAATATATTGACCGAAAAGTCATTTTATGATTTTTTATAATTGAAATTCTAATGAAATAAATTTGAACACAAATTTAACTTGAAAAATATTTAAGAAATAAACAAAATGATGTAAGAAAAAACCAATGGATAGAAGGGATGAAGATATAAGAAAATTCGTCAGAATAGTCTGGATTGGATCGATCGAAATGGAAATTTTCTCAGTCCAACAATGGAAATAAAGAGGCTGGTGATATATATATATATATATGAAATGAAAATAAATTATCACAGTAAAAAAATTCTATTTATAATATAAAAAATCATACTGAGGATTTTTATAAAACATACTTGATGGAATTAAACATCTACATAAATTTGACAGACTAATTAATATTTTCAAGAAATTGTATTTCATATATATAGAAAAAATAATATAAATGGAAAGAAAAACTTATTTTTAAGTTTTTAGAATATTCAACGTCATTTATATTTTAAAAGTGTTGAATATTTTTTACAAAAACTATATGTGACAAATAAAAACTACAAAAAATAAATAATCAAAAATATTTTGATTTTTTTTATAATTATGAATTCACTTCTTGTTTGTATGTTAAAAACAATGTATATATATATATATATATATATTCTGTTTATTTCAAACTAAATGAAAAAAGAAATAATACATAAATGAAAAGATACGAGAAATGAAAGCAGCTAGAAGCCACCGACAAAGTTATGTCGAATAATTGTAAGGGATGATCAAATAGGTTTCCATCGACATACCCTCCTCTAGACGTTGATGACTCATTCAAGTAAGTGTATTGTGATATTGACAGGGAGCTGCGTATAGCTCACGTCGAACGGAATGAATAAGTCAATTTCCTTATCGCAGTGCGACATTTCCGCTAATACTAAAGCAGCCAGTGAGACACACGAGCACTGTAACGTTACATGTTATACTACAGAACTTGTTCGATGAAGAACTAAACGTCTAAGCAGAACGTGTGTACACATACGAGTATCCACCACACAGGCACACAGGAGAAAGAGTGTCTTCATTATACAGACAACGATTCTATGGAAAAGATATTGATACGCGATAAAAAATTATTACTATTGATATTGATGTGTATTTACCACCCTCAGTATTTTTTACCCTACTCTGTCGATCGTAGATACACAGTTCATTCTCCATTGTACTTTATTCAATGGCGATATGTAAATTTTACGAATCAATGAAAGTATGTACATACATATATATATATATATATATATATATATATATATATATATATATGTAGATATAGATGTATACATAAACCGCAAGCAGATATATATGTATATTTCCTTATTTATGTTCTTTTTTATTATTTGTATTCATTTGTATACAAATTTGATGTATACAAGCCTTAAAAAATATATTTTAGGGTGAACAGCTTTACGAAAATATCTTGAAACTGGTACTGTTTTATCGAGAGAATTAGTTAAATAAGTAATCTAATCTTGATGGAAAATTTATGTCTGATATTCAATTTAAATACATTTACATACATAGAGATATATGTATATAAATGTTCATATATATATATATATATATATATATATATATATATATATATATATATATATAAATCTAAGAAAATATTTGATTTTGTTGTTTGATTCTATATTTATTTTAAAAAACTCGATTCAGGTTCTTTAAATCATTCTTACCATCATATTATTTAACCAATACTGATGGTAATCTAAACAGTACCATTCAATTCGCTTGAAGATTGAGTCTAAATTAATTGTAGTAAAATACAAACATAAATATGAATTATTTATATCAATACGATACACTAGATTGAATAAAAGTACGAATAACTTGGATAAGACAAAACCAATTCATTAATCACAAACATGAAAACATTTTTTTATCAAATATATATACAGAAGCAAACACTCCGATTTATAAATATAATTCTTTCAAATATGGTAATTGTGACGAAAAAGAATATAAAATTTTTTCAGAATTCATATTATGAAAAAGTCCATTTTAATTCATATACACATAAATCTTTATACGTACATCATTTTTTATAACCGAAAGTAGTATCAGTCTAAATCCGTTGATAGACATGAATTTCCTCCAACGATGTCAGTTCTTCAAGGGGTAAAAAGCAATAAAACATCAGAATAACTTTATAGGCTAAGGGTTGTTTAAGTCGGCTGCACTAAAAAAATGAACATATAAAATATTTTGTCAAAACACTTATATGATAAGTTATCATGATTTATTTAAAATTTTAAATAATTACAATGATAAAATTAAATATAATAAATGTATTTAAAAATAATAAATTTTGTGAGAGAAAATAATTTGATAAACAATTATTGATATTCTAAATAAAACCATATATTAAAGAAACACGACAATATAAACTATTTTTAAACTGTTCAAACAAACAAAGAAATATAATAAAGTTGTACAGTTTTATAACCGTCTCTACATTTGTATACATTTGAATTAAATTCGGTCTCGTTTCGTTATGCAAGTGTATTTTTGAGCAGAACGTGCAATGTACCGTATATCATTAATATAATTAGATTTGCAAATAAATCGTGAAAGGAATATATTTAAATTAGGTCGACGCTCGATGTTCACCATTCTCAAAATATAACTATATATATATATATATATATATATATATATATATATATATATATATATATATATAACCATGTCGAAATTAAAATTTAATATTTACTTATATATTATTGAACGCGTGACTAACATATTTCTCACTAAAAACAATATTTTTTTATCATTTTATATTTTCTTTAAGACATTTCTAGATCATCAGATAACAGAGTTTTAACTTTTGTTAATATTAACATTTAAACATTGATCAATCTCATTTCTTACACTCATTCCATTTTAACTATACAAATTATTCCAACATCATATAATTCAATATCGACTAGAAAAAAGAAACGAAAAATTAACTTTTTGTACAAGAAATAATTTAAGGAACCGCGAAGAACTGTTAAAACTGTTGACCGTGTATAATTCAATTTCATGGTTTCGTATAACCAACTGCGTCACGAACAGCAGATTCTTCAATTATGAAAACTCGTTTATGAACGAATTATAATTAAATTAATTTTTACTCCTCTCACGAGATCGATGCTTTTAAGCTGATGCTGCGAAACCGGAACAGACTTAAACGATGCATATTAGGAACTAACTCAGTATTTAAACGAAAACGGAACGGAAAATATACGGATATCAAATTTAATAGGCTTCATTTTGATTTCGAATAATTTTATATTATATATATAATTATATATATATATATATATATATATATATATATATATATATATATATATAAAGCTAATATTTAATTTTCATTATACTATTTAAATTAACTTATTACCGATTTATCATAGTAAAATATTTTTAAACCACTTTGTCAAAAAGATACAAAATAAATAAATTGTTAATAACCATATTACTTAAGAATTATAATATTTTAAAAACATTTAATTATCGTCTTTTACTCATTTTCGAGGTTTATTAAACGCTTTTTAAAATGTTTTCTTCAAAGATATTTTTATTAAACTAATGTATTTTTTATCAAAATCGTGTAAAAAATAAAAATAATGTATTAAAATTAATAATAAAAAATCTGTATAAGGATATTTTTATACACATTCTCTGATTATTCTAAAGCTGATAATAAATCCTATTTGCAATAAATTTCATAAGGATAATGTATGTTGTTTTTACAAAGGGCAGGATAATTATCTGATCCGTATTTAGTAAAATTAGATCCATCAAATCTGGTTTATCCACTGATATACATTATTTCCTTCAAATTATCAAACAGTCTTATATGTTCGTATATATATATATATATATATATATATATATATATATATATATATATATATGAATGTAGTTTATATACATTTTTTTATAACATTAATTTTTTTTATATTTTCAAATAAACAATTCATACAGTTTCGTAAAGAACAAATTGCATTAAAATTAACAAAAAAATGATTATGTTCATTTCAAAAAGAATACAGACAAGAAAGCGTAATGCACCTAGCTTTAATTCTTGCACGTAATTCTTTAAAAATTCTTCTAAACGAACATAAGAAAATTACTAGACTTAAATTAATTAACTGACATTTTTTATCACAAAGTACAGTAACGTTTACATTTTATTCATTTCTTACGTTTTTACATTTTAAGTTTTTATTCATTTCTCTCATTTGGTACATTCTAAATAAAAATATGATCATTATTTTATTTCAAAATGTATAGATTATTGATTTTAATTTTTTATACAAAGTATGTATTGTAAATGTCTTCAAAAATGATTTTTGATGTTTTCAATTTTTTTAAAAAGCATCAAATATATGAATTTATATTATATATATATATATATATATATATATATATATATATATATATATATATATATATATGGTCAAGTTTACAGAAATTTAAAGAAAAGATAAAAAAATTCAACAAAGGAAGTAAAAAAAAATTCTTATGATAAATTACACCAGAGCAAATATAATGTATAATAAAATGGCAAATCAGAGAAAAATCGAAATGAAAGAAGTAAGAGTGGAAGTTAAATCTTTGTATATTTAGGACAAATTTCTTAACTTAAAATGAACATTTATAGATGAAATGAACAAAAAAATAATTAATAATATTGTAAAGCCACAGATATAAATAGATCAAAAAAGAGCCCATACAAAGATTAAAAAATTAATTATTGTGGGAAAAATGAAAGAATAATATATTGAATCACTACAAATGAAACATTTTGGGAATGGGTTTTATCAAGCAGTGAATAGAAACAAGCTGATGATAATATATTTCCGGAGTATACGATTTGGGACGATTTTATTAAACACAAATTCTCTCTATGGCATGAATGTTCATATACTAAAAAGTAAATTAAAAAATTACAAAAAAACAAATTAAACAAAGTTCAGTTATTTACAAAATTATTCAAGTTTCGTCTGCTTTTCGAAATAAGGCTATCATTTTCAGAATAAAGCATTCCTCATTTAGACTTTTTAAAAATATCATTGAAGAAATAAAATGTATTAATGTAAATATTTGTTCCAAATTGGAACCTAACCACAGGACTTTCTATCCTAAATAGGTGTATTATATATATATATATATATATATATATATATATATATATATATATATAAGTACGTGAAATATTAAACAATACGTGAAATTAAACACAAAATACATACATATCAGATGAAACGAATGAAGTTTCAAAAAATAAACCACAACAACAATTACCAGCAAGTGTAGTGAACATTCATTTCATGTATGAAAGTGACCCGGGTCACTAATTCGTACATTTCAGGTCAACTGGAGTGCAAAACATCAGAGGTGGTGAAGCGAACGACCATTTTATATATATATATATATATATATATATATATTATGTAATGTATGTGTGTATGTGTGCATACGTCCGTTGCTTCTAAAATGGCGGCGATGTGACCGTAGATCCAATTACGCTAATGTAGCGCTCGGAGCGGATTAGTGGGAAAACAGAAAAACGCGCCAAACAACACACAATACGACAATGTGACCAACATCTGCTGACGGAAATTGTACCGGGTGTTGGTAAAAACTTGTTTTCATATTATGGCGAATATTTTATTATGTTATTATTTTTGTATATATTTTTTGTTACTTCACAAACACTGAGTAATATAAGTATCCGAAAACGTTATTAGATCCAGTTCCTTACAAAACATTAACGTGATGATAACATGCATGTACATTCTGATTATTTCTCAGAAACTTTATTAGACATGAAGACTTTGCATGTTGTTTGAAAATGGTTGATTATTGGAATTAATAATATTGATTAAAAATAATCTACGTGCAGTTTATAACAAAAAGCACAAACATTAATTATTAACATTAGGTTTATGGGACGCGTCATTTTGACACATTTCGAATTTCATGAGAGAATTTACAGAAACCGTTTACATTTTTCTTCTACCACTTGTACTGACCTTTAGTCATTTAACGAGACAAATAAAATAGGGAAATTAATCAAAACTTTCTAATTTAGAAATTATGTATGTGGTATACCTATCTTTATGGTACGCGTCAATTTGACACAATCGTAAAATAACCATTAATGCTAGTTGGGAAACCTTGATCTGGTATAGAAAAGGTAATTTGGTATATTCGGGAAGCATATGAAGAAAAGTCACTAAAAGATTTTTATTTATGGTCGAAGAAATGGGGACTCGCTTTCTTCTCGAGCACAATGTCTAGAAATCAATTTACGCAAATTCTTCGATTCATATAATTTGATAAAAGAACAGAACGATCCGAACGTTTACGTACAGATAAATTTGCATTGATATCTGAAATATGGAACAAATTTATACATAATAGTCAATCCTGTTATAAACCTCACGAAAATATTTCAATAGACGAGCAACTGTTCCCTACGAAAGTCCGATACAGATTCACGCAATATATGCCAAATAAGCCACATAAATTTGGCATAAAGTTTTGGTTGGCCGTAGATGTAAATTCAAAATATCTAAAAAAAATGGTTTCCTAATCTGGGTAAAGATGAAACGCAAACTTCAACACTTTTGGGTGGATTTTGTAGTTTTAAAGTTAACCGAATCATATTTACATCAAGGCAGGAATATAGCAACTGATATTTTTTTTACCAGTATATATGTGTAAAAGATACGCGGAATGAATGTAATGTTATATAATGTTAAATATTATAAATTTTATATAAATGTGCATCTTATAGTTTCATTTATAAGTTAATATTATATAATTGTTGTTTTTAAGTTGTTTTTTAAAGAAAATGTATGATTTTGTTCATGCGTCAAATTGACCCGCGTCCGTAAAAATAGGTATACATGAAACGTCCGTAAACCTAGTGTTAATTAAATATGTTAATATATATATATTGCTTTTTATATTATAATTTTTTGATAATTTAATATAATTATTTTTTAAATTGAATAAAACTGACGCAAACTAATAATTTTCGTCGATGGAACATTTTTTTTTAAATTTCAGCCGCACATGAACGTGTATTAATAAATATAAATTTCTGGGAACACCATCCGGCCCATTTACTAAATCCTTGTAGATTTCGACAAAAAATAAATGGATTAAAATGCGTTATGATTGACGTTTATTTACATCCCCGTCGACGGCTGTGAGTTTCAATTTCGATAAAAATAAAATACTGAAAAAGAGCCAGTTCATGTTTATATATATATATATATATATATATATATATATATATATATATGTACATTATGGTTTCACTGTACGGCATCGGTTAATGAAAAATAATGAAAACAGAAATAATTCACACAAAAGCAACGCGAACGTTATAGTACCGATGCAACAACATAAATTGATTCAACGTTCGAAACTCTACTTGAACGGTTTCCCGGCGCCACCATCACCGCCGCCACCACCATGCATCATTAATTTCCGTTCATGCCGGCCGCGCGATTGGTGAAAATTTTCTGCCGGCGGCTAGCGAGCGAACACAGAACGGGAGATCTCTCTTGCCGGCATCAGCATAAGCCACAACGTGTCACACTGATATCTTGTAGGTTATCTACAAGCAATTAATTTCGCAAGCAACCGTGGCCCCATGACAATAACACAGATAACATTGTTGCTGGGGATAGATAGATACTGGAAGCATACGCACACTCCCTAGGGACGTGGCTCAACCAATTATACAAGCTGCTGGGCCGACAACGATTCCGGATGGGGTAGATGATGCTCCTACACACACGCGCGTAACAGGATTGGCTTTAGGTACGATCTCTCCAGACGACACGACAACGTTGAGATGATGGATCAGTTTATGTAAGACAAAGCCGCTTAGCTAATATTTCGAACGGACCGTCTTGAAAATCTGATTATGTATACGAACTTGTAACGCTCCATCATATCATTTACACATTTTAATTAATTCACCTGATTGATACCATAATGTTTGACATACTCGTCTAGTATAATCAATTTCATACAATTATTATTAATATTATTGATTGCTCTCGAGAACATACAATAAACTATAAATAACTAACCACGCTCTATTCAACCTTGACAAAATAAAACTCGGTTAACAAAAAACCTATTCAATTTTAATTTTCATTATGGACAAAAATTTCACAAAATCAAACACATTACAGTTTGAAACATATACTATTTCTATAATAATATTTATATTTTTTCCATAATTAATTTGATATAAATGATTTACTCCTAAACACCACAGTATTTTAAAAAAATATTTAATAATAAATTATTATTGATTTCAAGTTACCTAATAACAGTATGAAAATTAAACTACACATAATCAACACAAAAAAATAATTTTATAAAATCGTACAATAATTTATTTCCTAAAAATGTAATTTCTTTCTTTAAAAAAAGAAATGATTTTTTTCTAAGTATTTATAATAATAAAATAATTTCAAATTTAATCTCAGATATAGAAAAAATAAAATAAATTTTAAAATAAAATACAATCATCGTTATAATAATTAAGTTTTATCAGTTATTATGAAAATATTACCCATAGCAAATATGTATTTTCCTAAAAACGATTGTTCTTTAAAAATATAAATTATAAACCAAGAAATAAAAACTCCGTGCGAAAACAATACAAACCAACCCTGCAAAATCCACGCGCGCATATTAAGGATTGTGTAAGGGTGAATTTGTCGCCGGAATATGGAAGCGTTCAGGTTCATTAGAGCTTCAGGCCATAACGTCTACAATTGAAACGGACAGCGAGCTGAATAGGTATTTGATTTTGTAGTATAGTTTTGTGTTGTTAAATCACAATGTAGATTCTGTTGATGGGTCGAAAGATAAAATGAAAGTTTGCCCGTTTTAGCACTTTATCTTACCGAAACATATGCTACATTATTAAACGCGTTCGTATCGTAAATAATAAAATAGTTTTCTTTGGGCGCGAAATAATTTACCGAAATATAACACCTACGGAAATTTATCAAGTTTAATTGTATATTTCCATATAAATTGCGTTTTATCTTCAGTTTAGAGCGTTCGCCGCGTATACTAATTTCAGCTAATTAGTCGTTATCGTACATTTACTTCTAGAAAAACATTCTACAACAATATAGAAACAATAATAAATTACAATGTGACAAAAAATATTGTCCTTAAAAATTTAATAAAAAAAATTTAACGCTAATTTACTCATTTAAAAATCAAATATTTCTCTTAATTATTAATTGAAAAACACACAAAGAATAACAAAAAACTTAATCTCAATAAACTTCTACGTACAGAACAGACTGAAAAATATTTTTCATATATATATAATTGAAACAAATTGAAAAGGTACGTTCAGTTTTTCTACCGGAAGGGTGTCATGAGTGTATCATATATAATTCACGTTCAGAATCATTTAATTACATTCTAAATAGAGTTGAGTTTCCCTTGGGTAAAAAAGAAAAATAGGGAGAAAGTAATGAATCCACTTCTTCGTAAATATTGAATGACACCGTATTGGAAGTTCGATCAAATGTTAGATTTATTAGTATCAAAATAAAAATGACATTGAACTGAATTCAACTATCTATAATTACATATATATATATATATATATATATATATATATATATATATATACACACACATATATATATATATATAAATAGTTAGATAGAAAGCTGGAAAGATTTCTGAAAAAAAAAACTTTAGACAAAATATTTATTTCACAAAAAACAATAGCAGATTTTATAAAAGACGAATAGTTTTTATAAAAATGACATACATTATTTTACTTAGGAAACTTTTTATCATATGACTTTTAAATCATATTTATATATATATATATATATATATATATATATATATATATATATATACAGTTTTTATGACCGTAAATATATTTGTCTACATTTATCATTTCACGTCAATTATTATTTTAATAATTCTTCATTTATATTTGAAAATAGATAATTTTAAACTTTGTTTTAAAACAGTTTTGTGTCAACATTAATTAAGATAATGTCACGCAAAAATTGTACAATACTTGATTTTTCTAATTTACCACAAACAAAAAAATCTATTTTTTATTTAATTTTACATACATACATACCTACATATATATACGAGGGTCGATGGATAAGTATGGTAAATTTATTTATTGTTTAATTTAATTAATTAATTAAATTTTTCTATTTAATTTTTCCTTACTTTTTTACCACACTTATCAAACGACCTTCGTATATATAAGTTTTTATTTAATTCTATCTTTATCAAAAACTTAAAACACTTAATGAATAAATTAAGTAAACGATTTCTTAAAATAAAACAGAAAATTTATTTACAAAAGCAAATATATTATTCAATGTTTAATTAATAAAATCAATAAAGAAAATTTCATTTTTGTATTCGAACATACAACTTCTATAATTAAAAACGTTTTAATCCCTCTTTATAATCTTTGAATCATAGCATCTCTCTGTTATTTTTTAATACTACATCATTTTCTATTGTATAATTACACTATATTTAATTACAAATATTGATTTTATAATAATTTCAATCGTCGATTTCCATTCATTTAATTCCTCTTTAATATCGATAAAATGTAATAATGTTCAATTTTAACAACTTAATAAATAATTTCAATTCAAAAACGTATCTCTGTATGTACTTTTTTCCGAAACACAGTCACACATATCAAATCTAAAATGAGCTTTATGATAGAAATATATCTCGTGTTAAATACGAATAAACATTAACGAGCGCTGATAAAAGTACTGGCACGTCTGTTAAGATATGTGGGAAACGAGTCGAGTGTGTGACATTTTTACACACAACGATTATGCTGTCCAGACATACCACTCAGTCTATGTAATTATCCGATATGCCACGGGGGCGATATTGCAATCAACAGAACAGAGCGAGCCGTACAAGTTAAATTATTTACTCAATAGGATTTTATTAAACTTTTTAATAAAATGAATTAAATTTTTAATTTCAAGCACCTTTTAATATTTTCAAAAATAACACCTTTAATAAATAAAGAAAATTTTCTATGCACCACCTTATTTTTAAAAAAATAATAATATATACAGTACTAGAAAATGTTTCATAATTTCCTTAATAATTTGTCAAAAAATAAAAAATATTTATAGAATCTTATCGTGTTGAAAAGTGTTTCATTTGTATAGAATGAATTTATATTATTTTTAATTAATAACACAATTTAATTTTATGCTATTTTTAAAGATATAATTAAAATTCTAATAAAATATATTTCATATAAATTTTCATGATTGAACAAAAAATGTTAAATACTTTTTGATAAATCTTATAATTAATTCATAGCTCTCAATATTATTTATACAGATTTTAAAATGTTATACTTAGAACAACAAATCTAATTTGTTATATTATTAATAATTTTAAATTTGTATGTTTTTCTATTACAGTCAACATTACAAACAATGTTTTCATTTATTTAACTCACAATGTCAAAAGTTTGCAACAAAACATATAACACATTTAGTTCTGCCAGTCGTTTCTTGGAAATTATACAACGAAACATGTCCGACAGACAAAGTTTGACAGTTGCTGTTAATGTATGAAGAATTTAAAAGACGTTCTGGAATTTCTATTCAGAACAATCTTACAGTAGTGTTCGTACTTCTAAACATCAATTTTAAGTGCATTTTTAATAAACGGATTGTAAAATTGCACAATTATTTTTCATTATTGACCCATATGTATATTTTTATACATGATATTCTTGTAAATCAGTAAAGAGAATTAAGTTTTATTTTTATGATAATTACCTTTAATATTCAATTTTATTCAAACAAAATATAAATTAGTATATTTTTCTTAACATTCCAAATGATGAACAATAAGAAAACAAATATAGGGTCATCCAAATTCGACTCTTATATTTGTGTTTTATTATTAAAAAGAAACATATGTATAGTTTCTTTAATTTTTTTTTCATAAAACAAACATCTAGGCGTGACATTTGGATGACCCTATACTTTAAAATAAAAAAATTAACAGATTAAAACAGATAGGCTATATATTTCATTTTTATTTTTCATTCTCGTGTGATAGTTACTATATTTAATGTAATCACTCCCGGAGTATCTTGATAAAATCAGTCTCGGTACTTGTACCATCCTCGAGTAATTTTTATATTGAAGTATATAATCTGTCTAAAGATTGTACAACGTCGAAACTAATTTTAATATAATACTCAAAGAGTTCAACCTTTGTTAATATTTCATCCATCTACATTCTACTTCTATTCGAAAAATCAAATTACTGAATTAAACAATTAGATCAGATAACAAGACGTCGTGAAATAATTACTTGATTATGTCGTTATTCTACAATATGATCTCAACTCGCCAAATTCGCTCGTTTTATATACTCACGTTATGATTAGATTCATTAAAACTGTACAATCGCGTCATAATACTCGACTGTGCTATTTTTCCTGTAGCTTGTAAATGTCGTACTGTAACTAGGTTGCACGCTGCAGCACAGAGACATGGGGTCCGTGACGATCCAAGCTCGGTGATATTGCGTTTCAACGGTCGCCGGTTCAATATAAACTGCATTATATACCAATTATCAAATGTCAAATGCACGGTCGTTAAGGGTTTGTTTGCCTGCAAGCGGCTGTAACACTAGGCGGTGACGTGGATACAGCGTCGTTTTTTGATTACCGACGGTAAAAGGGCGCAAATAATCATGCGCATGTGTTTATTTTTATTACGCGTTCTGTATTTTAAATTACTGTTACGGCCGATGAAGGGGTTGAAACACAATGTGTTGCATTGTAATTTGTTGCCGATATACCGATGTGTATATTTTTATGCACATCATCTACGAATTACATTTCTAGTATTGTAGCAATGAAATACGTTTTTTAGTATTTTTATTAGTTGCTAAAAATAAATATGGTCATATTCGTTTTGTCGATTAAAAAAATATTTTAATGGCTTTTTTAATAACGTACAGAGATATCATTTGACATGCACACATTGATTAATGATATGTAAAATAGATGCAGGTCGAAATATTTATGTTGCAGTTTTAGATAAAAACATATTTGCACACAGAAATAATTATTCTCGATATTTTATCCATTACATTGTTCCCGACTTACCAGCTCGATTCTTTTGAAATAATGTTTTTTACAAAAAAAATGTTTCGAATTAATAGCTATTTGGAATTTACTAGTATGAATTTTCAGTGCAAATCCCAATAAATCACCGTATACACAAATAAAACATTTCGCCGTGTAATAATTCCATTTGTTTATATATGATTTTCGACTTGTTCCTAGTGTATGATGACTGTATAACTAACAAACATGCGAGATCGTCGACGTGTATTTGTTGGTTTGTCGG
The DNA here is from genome assembly GCA_029203775.1 of Neoneuromus ignobilis. Lineage (NCBI taxonomy): Eukaryota > Metazoa > Arthropoda > Insecta > Megaloptera > Corydalidae > Neoneuromus > Neoneuromus ignobilis. The sequence goes on along the minus strand of CP092096.1, from coordinate 15,118,115 downwards.
TCGGTTATGCGAAGAAATGTTGCGCAGTGTCACAACAGGAGCGAACTGTTGAGGAATGAGTTAGTGCGCTTGGCGGTCGGACGGGCGGTCGGTCGGCAGTAGTAAGCTTCCCATTCTCGGAGCTTTGTCGTAACGGAAAAATATCAGAATACAGAATGGGATGACGATGAGACAACTTTTATAAATGGGCGTGAAATATGGCCGCAGCCTCGACTTACATTCGCCATTATGCGCCTAGAATGAGCGCAATTTTATGCCGTCGCTGTCATTGTTTCGGTTTTCTTTTTTTCGCCTCGTCCTCCACAGTCGCACGCTGCTAACTAGAAAACAGCGTCAAATGTATGTATATCTACGCTGTTGTTTTATTGTCCTCGCAAAATCTAGCACTTTTGTTATACATTTATACGGATGTGTGTGTATCATTTGTATGTATACAATGTTGTTGTTATTGTATAGAATATTCTTGAGGATTCCGGTCCCTCGCGCACGAGTTTATGTACTATACGTTAGCGAACTCGTTATAAACTACTTAAGATTCAGTGGTTGCTTTGAGCACTCGTATAATCCTTTTATGAAGATCAAGGATGAATTACTTCAATATTCATTTGTAATGAGGCTGAAATGTAATGTAATATACAGTAAGATTTTTTTTAAACATTTTATTACAAACTACATCTTCTTTCAATGATATTTACAACGAAAACAATACACACAAAACCATTGCTACTTTTAATTTACTTAAGATGTTAAGTGAGTTAAAAGTTTCTTTTTATTTGACTCTTAAGAAAATAATTTAAAATGTAAAGATATGTTGAATTCTGAGAATTATAAAATAAATATCTTATTTGAATAAAAATACTCTTCACCACATTAAAGAACCTTTTTATATATACTGATAATAAATTTAAAACTTTAGATCAATATTTCGAAAATGTATTGTATTAAACTTTAAAAAGATTTTTGTTGAACATTTATTTGTTTATAAAAAATAACAGTTTATATCGACTGGTAGCAACTTTTAAAAGTAAAAAACATTACGTGTAGGTAAAACACAAACAATTTTAAATTCATGAGCTTGTATGCTTTCTTTAATGTATATATATATATATATATATATATATATATATATATATATATATATATAACCAAAACTTTCATATCACGTTCAAACAAAACTTACTCCAGTTGTTGATCCAGTCAATTTTTTATATCTTGAAAAGTTCATTGTTTGTGTTCTTTAGTTTGTTTTCTTTGCCTTTGATATAATTTTTGAGATATGTTGTATGCTTGTTTCAGTTTAAATGGAATATTAATATATGTATATATGTATATATATATATATATATATATATATATATATATATAGCTTCATAGATATATGAATATATAAACTGAAAGATACACAGGTAGAAGAATAAATATATAGAGAAAGAGATAAGTAAATAAATGAATAATACATATATATATATATATATATATATATATATATTATTGGATTTATAGATAAATTATTTAATAAATAAATAGATATGTTACTAAATAAGAGATAGATAAATTAATAAATAGACAAATAGATATATAAATGTAGAAAAACCTGCTATAAAATATTAAAACTTCTGCCATGACTAGGAATAAAATTTATAATATTATTTGAATGCATTTAAATGTAACTTATTTTTACCTTTTTAAAATAATAAATTATTGTTTTCAAACAAACAATTAAAAATATATTATATGTTTTATTGATAATGTAATAGTTGAAAAATATTTATTTAATTAAAAAACTAACTTTAAATAACAGATACATCTTTTATAATAACAGGTTAATTAAAATATCTATCGAAATAAAATAATTTTTGTTGAAATAGCTTTTTGTATTTAAAACTTCATATTCTAATCAAAAAAAAAAGTTAACACAAAATAATATCCTGAACAATTTGAAATCTTGTGATGTCTCCGAATTTTAAATACTTAGACTCAATTTATACTAAATATTAAAAACTAAGTACTATACGAGCTTCACCTCTATTATATACTTGAATATTTAATTATTTTCTAAGAACCTGTATTAACGCTGCAAATTTGTAGAGTTACAAAATTTTGGTAACGATACCAGTCAATATTTCTAAACCACGTCTCAAGATATTAAAACACTATAATTTACTATCTTATAATCTTCTTTCTAGTCTTAAAATTTCGACTAATGAATCGTTTCTTATTTATGGAAATAAATAATAACCAAATTTGAACTGGGACACATTTTAATTATAAAAAAAAATATTGTAACTATTAGATATTATTATGACCTAATTATTCAAAAATTTTACTAGCAATAAATCGACAAAATATGTAGATACCACATTGAATTTTGGTAAGAGATTTAAAAAATATGGAAATAAAGAGAAAAACAATAAAAATCTACACATACTATTTCACGTATTTCACATACAAAATATCGACAAACTTCTAAAACTATACAAGATATAATGGCATGAAGACGACGACGACCTCGTCGAAGGTAAAAATTATACATTCATATATAAAAATCGTCATGATGAAAACCAGACACTTAACGCGTTGTGGTGGACTCGTCTTTTCATTCCTACACAACACTATTCGACATATTGACATCCTTGTCTCTCCGCCCTACAACAACAATCTACCCTTTCCCCAAGAGCATTCATAACCTGCTGATGGGGGGTGGTAGACCTCACTTCTTTTATTTGTGTCATATATCATACTGCTATTTCCTACAACCAGAGCAAATATACCATGATACATAGTATACAATACTTGCCAAGTTTCGCATGGCCGGTGGAGATGTACGTTTTTACGAGGATGTGTGAGTGTGTTGGTATGAATACATTCGAAGCAATTTTTAGAGCGGACACGTGATTTTTGTACGCGAATATTTTTCGTTTCGAAATGAAATAATTCAATTGGTTTGACCGTTTTAATTTTTTGTGAATATAAATATTTATAAATCTAATAATTATAATCACGTATTCATTATAATAAATTCTCCCCGAGAAATAATGAAAACTAAACTGATAAATAACTACTCATATTATTTACTACAAATTACAATAATTATATATTTAATTACAATTATCGAAAATTAATTTATTTTATAATTAAAAGAAATCATTTATACTCGAAAAATAATAAACACAATCGACCAAGAGGACCATTATTACCTGATACAACTAAATCAATGTATTATTTTAACATGATAATTAATTTAAATTTTTAATTAATATTTACGATAAGATAATATATGTATTTTATATTTTAAATATCAAACAAATAATGGAATCAATGTTTAATCGTTGCATATGTTACACAGTACAAATTTGTAAAACAAGCGTTATATAATATTTTCTACGATGTAAATATTTGATCTGATTGTTCAATTACTTTTTATTGAATTTAACTAATGCTTGTTATAAAATTAAAACACTCTCATATCAAAATAATTAAATTTGATTAAAAAAACGAAAAAAGTACACAACATCCGATAACGAAATAATTAAAATATCCATTTTACGCATATCGATTCACTCGTTGTACGCTATAAATTTTTAACTCTGCTGCTCTGTTGCTACAAATTTTATCAATTCCCAAACTATCAAAATAATCTTATACACTTAACTCGCATTCATTAGCCCGGTCACCGATGCCGCTCATCCCATTATTTTAAATACACAATCAATACACGAAAAAATACCATCGTATCTGTTACGAAAGCTTTTATCGGCGATCCAATATTTCTGTCGTTCGGATATCAGACAGCGTCTCCCATAAGATTACTTTCTATTTCGTAACGTAATTTCAAGGAAAAAAAACCGCCCACCTTAATTTTTTATCGAAACCTTCGTGTCTCTTCGAAACCGTCCCAGTGGATTTACAATAAACTGCAAATTCCGATCGTTCGCCACTGACGAGGAAGCCAGACGTCGCTCGCTCGACAACAACGGCGGCAGCAACAGCAGTATTATAAAAATATACCCCGAAGAAAAACTTCCAATAACACGCACCGGTCGTTCAGATGACACACATAGATATAAAAATCTGCATTTTGCTGTCGGATTTAGCGGAGATGTATTCATGCCACGGACCCGTTGGCGTCGCTCGGATATCTGTCTTCCGGTTGAACGAGCATTCAGACAAAACAATGTAAAATGTTGTGCTAATTATTGCTCAACAAACACACATTCGTCTTGTTGGTGTGCGAGCGACAGTGCCGGGACAAATGGTGGACGCGCTATTCAACTTTGTGTACCGATTTTTTTTCACTACGTATTTTTTTAATTTCTCACTTTGATACAGTTATCAAAGAAATATAAATATATTTATTGTATTTTAACATAACATAAATTATATAGTTCTTCAGTCTGACACAAATCAAATTAAATGTCTTTACTTACATCTCATACGACAAACTTCAAAATGTATTCATATATAATTAAAATATAATAACATTGTCAAACTCTACTCTGATAAAATATTTAAAAATTAGTTGAAAAACATTTGATAAAAAAATATTTAAAACTGTAAATTGTTTGAAAGTTTTTAAAAAATATAAATAATATTTAAATTTCCATTCTATTAGAATTTATTAATTAATTATAAAATATTTTTAAAATTCATTTTCAATACTATATCAATGAACATTTTTCACAAAAATCCATAAAAAATTATTCTCATTATTATTAAATCAAATATTTCTAATTAAGAACACTAACTATAACACATAAGCACTTTTCCCAAATTTCAATTCAAAATAATAGAAAAAGTACTTGAAAAAACACTACCAAAACTACTTGCTTCACATTCGATTATTCCAATAAAATTCACTCAAGTGTAATCCACATATTATTTTTTACTCACACACGTCGAAGATTAAATAACAAATCACATATCGAATTACACAGTAACACACACAAAGGTTTATCTGTTGACGTGAACTTTGAAAACTGATATTTAAATTTTGACGTTCATACCAAACACATTTTACTGTGAATATGCTGTTTTATAAACGAAACACAACGTCCACGATATCATTTCAAGTTCGACTGTTCGGCTTATCAGTTACCATATAAAATGTCATATTTATGTTTTATCATATATTGATTCCATTTTAACAAGAAAACAGTGAAAAAATACGATAGTTATTTATACTACTAACATTTTTTGAAGTTAAATATTTTTTATTTAAGATCACCAGTAAAGTAATTTTGATTATTAAGAAACATTTTTTGGTGGGGAGTTAAGATTAATATAATTCTTCAAATCTAAAAAAAATAAAATAACAATAATAAAACTTTCATTTAGGACTGTAAATCTGATGATACGCACTTTAATAAAGAACGATATTTATTTATTTGTTATTATCATTTTTAGTCTGATCTTTACTGCCAATGTCTTTGTTTAGGGTTGTCTTATTTAGAAACTCGAAAACAATTAAAGTTCAATGTAATAATAGGTCATCTTAACAAAAGATATTTTGTTGAAATTGTTATATTTGTGAACAGATAGTGTTATATTATGTATAGGTAAACTTTTTATTAATATATTAAGACAACTATTCATTCTAATATAATGTTATGTCAGAATTTCCATAATTTTAAAAAAATATATTAATTGACTAATTGCTACGAAATAATAATAAATAATATCCAATTATACTTTTAACTTTAATACTTTATACACAATAAATTCATACTGACACATTACTAAACATTATTTATAATTTCAGCAGATATATATATATATATATATTAAAAAATGGGTCATTGTTACGAATTCATAACATTCTGTTATGATTACGTTTATTTAATTTGTAAGAAAAATAGTTAAATAAAATCCACGGACGTAAATATAAAAGAAACCCATAAATCCTCACAGCGTGGCAACGAGCTAGTGTTATACCTCGCGTTTATAATTGGTTAAAAATCTTTCATAAAAATGCTTCGGTACACTCATATCTCAGCTTCGGATGCCTACATACAAACCTTTAGATATATATATATATATATATATATATATATATATATATATATATGTAAGAAAGCTTTATATAACATGAACAAATTTGATGTGCTCCGCTCCCACTTTTTCATTTTCACATTATTTAGAACTTTAATAAGAACGCTTTGATGTCGAAATTGCATCAGTGTTAGAGAATTGTTTTTTGTATTTTTTTGCTGAAACCTCGTGTATATATTGTAGGTATATAACCACCGTCATTTATGAATATCCTTTGTGTTGGAAAATTGTCACAAAATGTAGATGATTACATCAAATATACTTTTTTCGTGAATTTTGTTGTTGCATTTTCTCTTTTATATAAAAAGATGAATAATAAGATCGTATATATATAAAAAAATTGTTTTGTACAAAACAATATATATATATTTGTGTATGTGTGTATAAATTGTTTAAAAAATATTTATCATTAACTTAATTATATTTAACATAAATTTTCTTTTATTTCTATAATGAAAATGTTTAATGATAATAATGTTCAAGTGTCATGTTCTGAATATAAATTGGATAAGTGAATTTCTATTAGTATTTATAACACTAAATCATTAATCGTAACGAAAAATTGATTCAACGTCGTGATAATCTACTCGTTAAACGATTAAATTATTTCTTTGTTTGTACAAACATCCAACGAGTACGTTGTACAAATAAAACCGTCCTTGAAAGCGTACATAATTATAAGACGTCGTTCTATGATACGAAAATCGATATTAAAGCAACTAAACAGTACAACAACAACAACGATGCCGAAAAAAAAAGAATATAGAATAGAATAAAGCATTGTGCCGATAACCCCTTCGACCCATAACGCTGTATATATTTTCTGTACGGCAGACTCTAATAAAACACAATTATATTCCAATTAGATAAGCACTTTCCTGCTTCCAAATTACAGTCCATTATAACAAACGGTTGAATCGTGATGCTCATTTATTTATCATTTAATAATAAATTGATTTCGGAAGTCCCGTACAAAAGTGATTGTAGTATCAATTACCATCCGTTTCCGAGAACAATAATAATGCGTATATACCCCGCTGATACCCGCAACACGCCATTGTGGTCGTTAGGTGTGTGTGTGTGTATGTTTGTGTGTGTATTGGGACAGTGAGGCTGACAACGAACGCAGAGCTTAGCCGACGACGCCTATGTATTCGTTCGATTCGAAACAACAATGTCAACACAAAAACATCGACGCAACAATGGAACTGTTGGCGGGTCAAACCCCTGCTATGCTGTACACATAAACAGAACAATGGCCGATATGTGAGTTTTGAAACCGTCAAGCGACATTTCCGTCATCATATTTTTGTGTTTGTTACATGGTATTATCATTATTATTTTTCATTAATTGCTTTGAGCATATTCAAAATATAGATTTCACAACTGAAATAACATTATATATATATATATATATATATATATTACACAGAAATGAATAAAATAATTCAAATGTCATGCATTCATATATTAAATCAAATAGTGGATGTAGCTGTTAAATATATTAATATTATTTCTCTTCTCTACAATCAACATATTATTAGTTTAAAAGGCAGAACAAACTTAAATTCAGATCAATAAAACATTGAATAAAAGATATCAGTTTATTAAAATCAAAATCAATACTCAAAAGATGTTTGTCTTCTGTACAATAACACATCCTAAATCAATTAATTTAACAATTTCTATCCTCAGTGTCCTTACTTGGAATATACTAACCTACACACTTCATATTTCCACGACTTTGTCTTAAGCAATTACCATCTTTTTAGAACATAAACATTTTTGTGAAATAAACAATTTTCATCAAAATGATAAAGTTAGTACTAACGTGATTGTATAGGGTTATCTAAGTATGACGCCTAGATTTGTGTTTTATTAAAAAGAACCTATACACATGTTTCCCTATACACCATCATATACACATGTTTCTTTTTAATAAAACACAAATCTAGGCGTCACATTTGGATGACCCTATGTATATAACAAAATAAATTAAATATTTTGTCTAAACTAAAGAATGTTTGTATGCAGAAGAAAAAAATTGTTACTTATATATATATATATATATATATATATATATATATATATATATATATATCAACATCACATCATAAAGCCCATATCAATCCACTACTGGACGAGAGCCTCAATGAATGCTACCATTCACTGGTATTTGGTCATATTCACCACGCTGACCAGGCGGATTGGTGAAGATTCTTTTATTCGGGTTTTACTCCCTTCTCGACAGTTATTTTTTACAAGATGAGGTTGTCGGCCTTCATACTCAACCCTCAAAAATGAGGGACTCTCCGACTGGGATTCAAACGCAATCTCCCGCATGACACGCGGTGATGCAAACCACTGTGCTACCCAGTCATATATATATATATATATATATATATATATATATATATATATATATATATTATATATATTTGTTATATTGAAAAAGTAATATTTGTCAGAAAATACATATTTATTTTATTATTATTAAATTAACTTTAATAGAATATATCAGATCGCTTGTATTGTAGAAATCTTAACAAAATATTTGATATATTTTATACACTTACGATCTAAATGTAATATTCATGCATATATAAGTTAATAATTTAAAGAACGTACAATAACAACAATAATAATCTCTCGTTCATATTTCCATAATATAATCGTATCAATTAAGTGAAAATCAAAAGGCAATATTACTGATGGCATTGTTCAATTAGTTTTGTTTCGTGTACTTAATAATGTCGATCCGTACGTTTCATAATCCAAAACAATATTGTTAAACGCTTTGTCGGTACGTGTGTAACTCTCTTATAGGCACAAAGATACCAAACCCACAATAATATTAAACCAATATTTACTAAAAACCCCATCTATATAATAGTAACATTGTATACAAGTACTATGCTCCTCAATTGGACCGATATACGAGGAACATGTCTCGAATAATCGAAAACTTGTCTCAGTTTGTAAGTAATATATATTATAATTATTTGAAACATTCCTTTTATTACACTTGTTGTATGGAACATCAGAATCTCACAAAATTCAATTCAATTTAATAATCAGATTTTGTAAGTTCATTATAGGAAGAAGGCATTTCTTATTATTTCATTTTACTCTTTATTAAATATTGTTACAACCGTTATACACTTTTCTAAAATTTACAATAATAATAATAAATAATACATATATCAACATATAGTTAATCACTCTGTCAAATCTATTTTTTTACTAGTCACTAATTCAAGACCTAACTGAAATGCCTAAAACTGTTCATTTATATTTAATATTTTTATTATAACAATTTAAGTAAATACGTTCCATAGATAATGAAATTATCATCTGAAAACATTTTTCTGTGAGTAGTTGTAATAACTTATTTACTTTTCTAATTTTTATAAAAAAAATGTTTTTTCAATTTTAATTAAAAACAACTGTGATAAAAAACCAGGCACTACAATAAGTCATCCATCTTTTTACGATCCGCTATATAGCTCCTTATATATTATTAAAACTCTATTTATATTCATATATATATATATATATATATATATATATATATATATATATATATATATTTATATATATATATATAATAGAAAATAATGAATAGAACGAACATTTATATGCTCGTCTGTTAAAAACATTATAAGATGTACCCTAATACATCGTAAATCTCGAAAGAGCATCGTACGATATGTCTAATAGAGAACTATATCTTATTCAGCTCTCCGTTAGTCTCCGAGCATTGTACTGTTTGAGCTATATAGCATATTGGCATGTTGTGCGGGCGCTGCATGCATAATTAATGTCGGTAGCAGCATCTTTCACGAAACGAACGAACGCCACTGGGTAGAACCAAGAGACGAGACAGGGAAGATGGTTAAAGAAGGGTGCCACAACGATAAAGGGGGTACACGACGAAAAACAAGAACCTAGCATTGAAGAGTAGGAGGCAGCTGCACAGATTGGATCATTTCTGTGTATTTTTCGAGCGTCGGATACAAAATGACACCGTTATAATGCTAAGTGAAGCAAATTTTAAACATTAAGAGCTCAGCCTGCGAAAGTCTATTGTCTACCGAATTGCTTAATGGCCTTTACACAATGTTTCTGTAACGGGTATTGTTAGCAAATTGGACCTGTTACAAACAAAGATGGATAGATTAGTATTGTGGGCTGATGGCGTACACTGTCACCGTTTTGGTGGGGTGGTGATTTGATTTTGTGTTTTTAATGTGTTCACTGTACACACACACACACACACGTATATATATATATATATATATATATATATATATATATATATATATATATATATATATATACATATACACATAAAGGAAGTGTATAGTGAAGTTCTTCAACGAGGACCGTGAAATGTCAAGCTAGTGTTTTAAAGAACAAAATTTTCATTTTAAATTTTATTTTTCATGTATTTTATAATAGCGTCGTTGCAAGTATATACATATATATATATATATATATATATATATATATATATATATATATCTTATTACCATTTCTTAGAAAATCCGGAAATATTTTTCTTATT